>MIQA02018245.1:0-14642 GCA_001887855.2 Sclerospora graminicola | reverse complement strand
CTGAGACGCGAACACCCACGGGGGGCCCAGACGACTGACTGCCGGAGGGGGTCCTCCGTCCATCCGAGTCATGATCCGATCCGGCATCCGGCCGGCTGGATTGGTCACTTTCATCACCTTGTTCGTGACGACTTGGATGATCCATGTTAAAAGCTCACCTTGTGTACCCGTCAGTACTGGCGGTTGCGCTCTCTTGATGGACCCTAGGGCGAAAAGTGTAAAGTCCGTCGAATAGGGAGACGAGGGTTAGGACTAGGGGTTGCTCCTGGGCGGAAATCTTCACCGGGGAGCTCGACTGGCAATATACTTGAAGTTTGTATACTGCGACGGCTGGACCGAGAATATGATCGGCCAGCCAAACCAATGATAATGAAGGGTAAATCCAAACGTGTACGTAAAGGGGAATCCAAATATAACTCCACAATCTTCCACAGTAGGCCAAAATGTTACCACTTTCCAATATTAATATACCGTGTTCAAAACACGGGCGACTTGAGGTGAGTATACGAAACGCCGCGACTCCCGGTCAGGGGACTTCCGGTGGGTTACCTTAACCTTCCCCGGGCAAACCAATAGCAGCAAGAGGGGACCTTGTTAGCCCTCCGCTGTGAACCAATGAAAGCGACTTGTGTCTAAGAAAGCGAAACGTATACTGATTTATCCCTATATCCAATACTCCCTTTTGTGTAACCTACCCCAAAAAGCCCGGCTGGACAGTTATCTGTCCTACCTGAAGTAGCCCGGTTAACTCCGATCGGGTGCTCTCTTGTGTACCAGCCCGGCCGGTACACCAACCCCGGATGGTACCAGCCCGGCCGGTACACCCAACCCAAATGGTACCAGCCCGGCCGGTACACCGAACCTAGCTGGTACCAGCCCGGCCGGTACATCGAACCCAGCCGGATCGGCCGGATGGCCATCCATCTAAGCTCACTTGCCGCTGGCGTTAGCACTTCCTTGGCAGCTCCACGTCCGATCCGGGTGCCTCCTTCGTCCTCTAGAACACTCAATCTCTTTCAGGGCCCTTCGCCCATACCTTCCGACCAATCCGCCCCCCAGCTGTCCGCCATCCGAGGTCTTCCCGTTCGCCTAGTCCGCTAGCCCAACTATCCACGTCTTCAGTCACACTCATCTAGCCTGATTCCAGGCCTGGCACCGTCCGGCCGCTGGCAGATATATCCGGCGGCCATCAGATCACGTCCCTTGTCGGCCGGTCCGGGCATCCAGCTAAGGACGACATTTCCACCAATCAGGTGGGGGCGTTCACTCTCATTAGTCCGTTAATTTCTAGGTCACTTCACCACATAAACGTGTGAGATCACACCGTGAACGGTGGTTAATGAAATGCTACGACAAAGGGAGTTATATCCCTATGTTGATGACAATCTCATGGAATTGCTCTTGGACGTAAAAGCTCAAGTGCATCCGAGGATTCGCCTCAATCGGGTGGTAAAATATATTCCAAGAAAGTACATTATATGAGGCATGGATGATCAGAATCTAGAGCGGTTGATTAATTACTTCGAGCTGTTACCAACTGGCGATATACATGTAGCTCTCGAATCAATGCTGCACCTTCCAGTTCCGGAAGATATTAGCACCCACGCCTTTCGAGTGCTCACAAGCAAGCAAAGGCATAAATATTGGACCGATCCGAAGCTGATAATAAAATACTCGTCCACTTCATTCGCTTCATAGTACACTCGGCTGACGCCACGTTCCGACATCGAAAACATTTGACCGGTCTTCCTCGTGCACTCATCATTTTACAGAAGAAAATTGGATTTGATGTGCTGTCAAGTGATGGAGTAGTACAGCATACAATATTTGGGACACAATCATTGCGGATAGCTGAAGAGATAGTACAGACGCAGGGATATCGATATTGAAAGATGGGTGTGATTGCTGGAGTGGGGGTCCGTAATTTCGTATTGACGACTATATGGTACATACGCAGGGATATCGAAAGATGAGTGTGTTTGTGGTAAAGCGATGTAAAAAATCAGCCAAGTATTGTCATTACGCTCAGTCCCAGACACTGATGGAACGATGCAGATCACGATCACGATCGTTATCACAATTACGAAGTGGAGTTCCCGTGGATGTAAAGCGAGGTGAGCAACTGTTGACATGACGTGTCAAGGGCAGTCGTCCAGCCGATCTATGAATGGTATAGTGGTTGAAGTTGATCATGACACGAAGTTACGGCCTGATCAGCTTATTATGCCCGAGCAATGAAGATTAGATGTGGAATGAAGTCGGGCATGTGGAGTGACAGGCTGTGTGAGTGATGATAACCTATGGGTTTGTCCGAAGATGACGTGGCAAGGCCTGATCAGGCCTGATCAGCCGAGATCGGTGTTATATGGTCGCCCTGACGGGGTATAAAGGTCGGAAGTATGGCTTAGCAGATGAATTGAGTCGTGATGATGATGACCCAGAGCGTTCCCGAGGTGATCAAGGGCTGATCGGCCTGATCACCACCTGATCACTCAGCTGATCACAATGCTGATCGTGATCAGGGCTGATCAGCCCCAAATCTGCGCCCAGATGTAAAGGCAGATGAAGCTCTCACTCAAGCCGGCTTGGATCGGCCGATCACGGCCGATCGCGGTGCTGATCACGATCGGGATGGTGAAGATCGGCATAGAGTTTGACCATGATCAGTCGAGGACCGGATTGGGATCAGTCGAAGATCAGTCAGAAAAGGGTACGAATCAGGTTGAAGATCAACGAAGAACGTTCTACGAAGATGCTGGAATAAATCAGGTGGCAAGAAGTTCAAGGTAGAAGTATGGTAAGCCACATAGGTTGGTGTAGGTTACATTTGGTACTGGATTTTTTAGGTTTATAATATTAATATCAGGTTCTGTTTTCCCTCCAAGTAAAGAAGTCGTTGCGCCACTTGGCGCTACTTTTGGGAACGGGGGGGGCTAACAAGGCTCCCCGGCTGGAGCCGGATCGGATTATGGTGCAAGTCACCATTGTCCGAGGAAGGATCATGGTTTCGACCATGATCCTAACGAACAAATGCATATTATGGATATAAGAGAAGAAAAAAATTAGAAAGAAGAATTGGAAGTCGGATACGACCGGAGTGGGAAGCCGTCCGGATCGGGACCAAGTCACGATCCAGGCCACCTACCCCTAAAGAGACCGGATTGCAGGAATCAGATTATCCATCCCGCAAAGATAGACCGCGTTTCGAAGAAGAAGAAGAAAAGCTGGACGGCCTATCAACGGATACAGACCTGGAGCGTGCTTTCCATCTTTACGAGTAAGGGCAGTTCTTGCGGACGGATAAGGTGCTGAAGATAACACGGCCGAAAATCTTAGGCGGGTTGAAAGGTCCCGTCTCTCCTCCAACTCTCTCAGACGGCCACGTGTCCCTTATTAGAGGACTATTCGATCAACTCAAACAAGCCGGCATTAACACCGGCGTGTTTGATCCGAACGAGTTGTTTGATCTGAAGATGGACAAGTTGAAGGAGGCGTCCAGCGCCCTGCACGACCGCTTGGTACCGCTAGTGGGTTGCTCGCCGCCGTCGAAGAAGATGACAGATACGACTGGAGTGGCGCCGTCAACGCCGCCGGCAACAAGCAGACCGGCCGGGATACACTCAGGCTCTTCGCAGTACGAGTCTGCCCCTTCGGAAGCGGACTCATCTGATTCATCGGTGGGTATCACCCGCATGACGCTTGGCCCAAGGGGAGCAGCACGTGTGGCGACGGCCATGAGGCTTGGAGGACGTGAGGATCCGGGTACGCCCGAGCGGAAGAACGCCGGCCAGTACAGCGTACAGGCCTGGCGGACGGCGACGGCGGATCCAGCACCGAAGAAGGAAGACGAAGATGCGGATGGACGGATCAAAAAGGAATGTCAATCTGGCAGCCCGACCGCCCCTCAAGTCGCCCCTCAAATCGCCCCCCAAGAGAGCCTTCAGGTGCCGGACCACCTGCAAAACATGTTTTCGGCGATGATGGAGCGATACTTGGAAGAGCAACGTCGGCTGAGCGCCAGCCGCGGCAGTCCGAAGTCACCGGACCAGCCAGCTCGTCGTGGAACGCAGGCGTCCGAACCGGTCCAGTACTATGCGAGGGAGCCGAGTGACGAAGACATGGAGTCGGTGCAGTCCAAGCAGAGTGAACCCCATGCCGCCCCGCCGAGCCGCCAGACAGGTCGCCGAACCGGACGGCGGCCAACGAATAGGAAGCTGTCTCTTAGCGACGTGGATATGGAATCCGTCAAGTCGGTCAAGTACCATTACGATCCGGATGACCTGGACCTGGGGATGGCCCGCCGAGCCCACATGGCCTCGGCCCAAGCGTTTGACTCGGACTCAGGGGCGATTACGAGGGTGCGAATGTCTGCCACGTCCGAGCTGAAAGATTTCACTGGACGAGACACGGACGAGGACCAAGCCCGAGGATGGCTGAGCAAGACGAAGTCGGCATTTCTCAGAGACCGGACGTCGGACTATGAGAAATGCCTGATCTTCGGGGATTTGATGAAGGGTCCGGCAAAAAACTGGATCCAACAGCTCAGCCGGGAAGTCCGAGGAAACTGGAGGGGATTGGCCGGTGCGTTCGGAGAACAATACTGTGGATCTGGAACATCGGCGGCGCGTCAATATTTCCACACCAAGAAGCGGGCGGATGAGACCCCCCTGGAGTATCTCCATCGTTTAAATGTCGCTGGCATGAGGGCGGATATCCCGGTTAAGGAAGATGCCAGCCGGTCGGAGGCCGCTCGTGAACATGTGGAACATTTCATCAGCACGTTGGACGATCGGGAGCTGGCAGACCAGCTGGCGTTACTGCGATTGAAGAACACCACGGAGCTGGAATTGACGTTGCGCACCTACCTAAGAGCGAAGAAGCGAGGCCCCAAGGCGGCAGTCGGAACCGGCCGGTTCAAGTTTTAACTCAGATCAAGGAAGCCGGCCGCCATTTACCAGGACGGCCCGAGCCGTCCGCATGGTTGTCCGAGAGTCAGACGCGACTAGCTCGGAAGAGGAGTACCAGCGATCTGGGGGCGATTCCGAGGAGGAGCAGTACCGGTACCTGTTCTCGGCAGAAGCCAGTCAGCCATCCAGGCTGCCAGCTGGGTCCAGTCAGCCAAAGGGTTTTCCGGCTCGAACTGACCAGGATCACCCCAGACGCAAATGTACCCACTGTGGGTCCATCAAGCATGACGACCGGAGCGGTTGGAAGCGGCTGACGTGCAAGAAGTGCGAAAGGAAAGGACATCCGGCGGAACACTGCTTGTTTACGTGTAAGACTTGCGGGGAGGTGCACGAGGCGGGACTGTGCCCAATTGAAGAATTCTACAACCAGATGAAGAAGTGGTACGTCCCGACCAAGCATGCTGGAATGTTGCCGCCCGGGGTGGAAAAGATGTTAAACTAGATCGCTCGCCAGGTTGAAATCTGGTTCGAGCCAAGCGGTCTAGTGTTAGTATCTATGCATATGTCGGTAAGGAGGATAATCAAGAAGCAAAGCAAAGCGTAACCGACAATACATGTAAGTTTGACGATTACGTCATCCGGTCCCCGGGCAGCACGGCTGACCCCTTCCTGGTGAGCAGTATACGGACGGACGAATATTCTCGGTCTGAAGTGCGTATGGAATTGAATCTGTTACCCGGCGAGTCGCGAGGTTATTGGAAATACCATTCACCGGATAAATGGTTCAAGCAGGCCAAGGCGGATGGCAAAATCAATAACCAGAAGGCTACCATGCTGTTTGACTCTGGCGCGGAAGTGTCTATCGTTGACACCACCTTTGCTCGTAAGGTGGGGTGTGAAATAGACGAGACGAAGCGGCAGGAGTGTATCGGCATTGGAGAAAGTTCATACATGACCCAAGGAAGGACAAGAGTTAAGATTACGTTGGCTGGGTCTTTGGTGTATTACTTTACCGCCTGGGTAGGCAAGCTGGCCGGGCAGGATGCAATTCTGGGTATGGACTTTATGGTCCCGGCCGGCATACGGCTGGATTTATCGCATGGAACATTGACGTTGCCGGACGAGGTACAGATCCAGCTGGCCGGCCGGCGGCCCTTATATGGCGCCCACGTCCAGTTCCTCAAGTTAGGTCAGTTTGTAACGGTGCCAGTGGGAAAAGCGGTGGAAGTAATGGTACGACCACACGACAGGCGGCGTAAGTTATGGCTGACAAGGGGCGAGTGTTGGGTACCCTCGTTTGTCAAAGGGGATGGTCATCTCAACTCTATAAGCGTGACCAACATCTCGGAAAGGCCCCTCACCTTGCATGAAGACGTGATCATTGGAATGTGGCTGGCCGAGGACAAGGTGCCCCGCCGGCCGGGCTATGTCACTATTGGCTCAAGACGCTATATCGAGTGGCAAAACCTGGCTTTTCAGGCAACCACCGATCTGGTCAGCGAAGAGGAAGAATTAGAAGAGGACCAGACGCCGATGGTGGATAAACCCGAGTACCGGACCCCTTCTAAAATATTGACGCGGAGCCGGCCGTCGCCGGATCCGGCTGAACGTATTGGCCGAGACTATGCCCCGATCGCTGAACTGGTTTTTCCCACCCCGATGAAGCCGGGCGAGCGTCGAAATCGAGAGAAAGGACAAAGCAGAGTTACATGTGCGGTCACTCCCGATGCCGGATGGTTTGATGAACGGGATGATGGCGGATCGACCCAGTCGGCCGATCAGAATTCGGACATAGCGAAGGCGGGTCGATCCAGCCGGTCGATCAGAATTCGGACATAGCCGAAGGCGGATCGACCCAGCCGGCCGATCAGGATCCCGAATTAGTCGAAGCCGACCAAGTCTGCATTCAGGAAGGGGGCGAGTTATATGTTGAAGACATGGAGGATCAGATGGCGGTGCTACCTGAGGTAACCGCCTGTCCCCCAGCGGTTACTATTGACGATCTGCAAGTGGGAGACCCGGATTTGAACACCCCGGAAGAGATCAGCAGGCTGAAGGATATCACATGAAAACGGAAGCATCTGCTGATCGGACCAGGAAACGCACTTCCTCCGGCCGCCCATGGGGCGGTATGCGACATTGATGTGGGAGGCGCCAAGCCGGTCGCACAAAGATGCCGAAGAGTCGCCCCCCAGTATCGGGAAAAGCTGTCAGAGCTTATCAAGGGATTGCTGGCCACCAAGATAATTCAGCCGTCCACCTCGCCATGGGCTTCGCCCATTGTAATTATTATCAAGAAGAATGGGGTGGATATATGGTTGTGCATTGACTACCGGCTGGTGAACCGGCTGACTAAGCTGATGGTTTACCCGATGCCGTTGATAAACGACCTGTTGGAGGACTTGGATAAAGTTTTGTGGTATTGCTCATTGGACATGGCCAGTGGATTCTGGGTGGTCTCTATGACCGATCGTGCACGGGAGATCTCTGCGTTCGTGACGCCCTTCGGGTTGTTCGAGTGGAACCGGATGCCGTTCGGCCTAAAGAATGCTCCGCAGATTTATCAACGGCTGATAGATAACGCGCTGTATGGACACTTCAAGATCAAGGCGGATCAAGATCCGGCTCTGGTCGGGGATGTGTTCGCCGAAGGTGACCCGGACCCCGACCCAAAACCTTCAGTTTTGGGGCGGCGGTCTTACATTGATGACATTCTTGTGACGGCTACTACTTGGGATTTACTGTGTGACAAAGTGGAAAAGTTGATGATTACGTGTGAAAAGTGGAATCTTTCGATTAGTGTGGTTAAGAGTTTCTGGGGAAAGACTAAGGTGACCTATTTGGGTCATCAGGTTTCGATCGCCGGATTGGAAGCTAATCCGAAGGATTTGGAGTCCTTGAGTAATCTGCCTTTCCCGCAGTCTCTAAAGGCTATGCAATCTTTTTTGGGCAGCCTGAATTACTACAGTCGGTTCATTGAGGATTTCGCGGTCTATGCGGCGGTTTTGTATGAATTACGGGAGGTGGCTTACCACAAGCTGAGAGAGCAGGATATGCAAGTGGAAGCGCGAGCCGAGCCAGCAATATCAGCCAATGGGATGCCGCCCGGGTCAAATCTTTCCACCAATGAAATGCCGCCCTTGTCAGCTATTTCGGCAATGAGAAGGCGCCCTTTTTTGCCCCGACAGGCGGCCGGCCCGGACGACCACATGACCCGGGCGATGGTGGCCTTTGGTATGTTGAAGGCGAAGATGGCGACCACACCGGTCCTGAAGCATTTCGATGTTAATAAGACTCCGGTGGTCATCATCTACGCTAACAAGTGGGCCATCTCAGCTGCCCTTGTTCAAGATCATGACGGAGTGTACTGTCCTGTGACATTCACCAGCCGGACCCTGAAGGCTAATGAAGTTAACTACGGGCTAGTGGATAAAGAAGTTTTGGCCTTATTGCGGATCTTGGATGTGTGCTATACTATGCTGGTGTCTCGGCCTATCAAGGTACTGTCTAGACGGTCGACCCTGTCATGGCTTCTGACGGCAAATGGAATTGACGGCCGGCTGGGTAGATGGGCGGCTCTGCTGTCTCAGTGGTCCCTCGAAGTAATCAAGTGTACTAAGGGAGAAGAGGAGATACTGGGCACGCTGGCGGCCAGCATTACCCCAAGGGCAGAAGTGGAGGAAGCACTGATAGCTATAGCGCCCCGGAAGCAGCTCGACAATCCATCGTATTACCGCCGCCAACAGTGGGACCCACGGAGGAACTAATGGGTTTAAGTTTTGACGGGTCGGCGAGTGTAAAGAAGGAAGTCGGGGCCTATAGTGCTATTGTGTGGAAGTTGCCCGAATGGAAAGTGGTCACGGCCGCCTCGGATTTCACGCCTGGCATAACTGTGAACGAAGCAGAGTACAGAGGGCTTTTACTTTGCCTAGATCTGCTGGCTGGCCGGACACAGGGGCGGATCATCATATGTGGTGATTCCAATCTTGTGATCCGGCAAATCACAGGAGAGATAGATTGCAAGGCACCCCGGCTGAGATTGTTGAACGATCGGGTTATGTCCGCCCTGCGGAGGTGGCCAGAACATGATCTGCACTCTTATTCCAGTCAGGGTAATGGTTTCCGATCCAGCTCTGTTATCAGATTTGACGGAGATCAATCGGCTGCCCGAAATCATCCATCCGGCCAACACGGAAGAGGTCATCCAGGTGAGCGCCGTCACCCGATCGCAGAAGCGCCGTTCTTCAGCCGTTGGCTCACTATCCCCACAAGCAATGAAGGAAGGGATAGTTCAACAGTTACGAGCAGAGCGGATTCTTCACGCGCAGGACGAGGAAGAGTGGATAGTGGATCTCAAGGCATACCTTAACGGGGACGTGGATAAACTGACAGCCGAACAAGCTAAAGAATGCTTCAAGCGGGCCCCGGATTATGAAGTGGACGAAAATGGGCTACTGTTTTTCTACCGAGACGCCGACCAGCCGGAGATCGAGAGAGATAGATCCGCTCGGTTAGTCGTACCCACTACCCTGCAGCCGGATATCCTCCATCATTATCATGTGAGCTTGGAAGGGGGACATCAGGGCATCGGCCGGACATATCACAAGATTAAGGCACATTTCCACTGGCGGGGGCTTTACCGTAGCGTTCAGGCCTATGTGGGAAGTTGTCCGGATTGTGAAACAGGGAAGGGCCGGCCGACCATTAGAGGGCGATCGCCTGGGAATATACAGGCCACCTATCCTTTTCAAGTCATTGCGATGGATCATATCCCGTCCTTACCCAAATCTCGAAATGGGTACACAGAGCTGCTGATCTGGACGGATTTGTTTACCGGGCTGGTCATAGCAAAGGCCAGTTCCACACGTACCGCCCAACAGGTTGCGCAAAGTTACGAGGAATGTGTGTTCAGGCGGTTCGGGGCGAGCGAGGTCATCCGGCACGATAGGGAGCCCGGATTTATGGCGGACGTATTCCGAGCCTTCAACAAGATCTTAGGACAGAAACAGAGCGCAACTATGGCTTACCGCCCGCAGGCGAACGGAAAGGCCGAAAGAATGGTCCAGACTCTGACCAGAGCCCTCAAGATGTATGTGGTGGAGGCGGATCAGTGCGACTGGGACGAATACGCGGAGAGACTGGTTTTCGCCCTCAACTCGTCGTACGATCGGGTAAGGGGTGATACCCCTTTTTATTTAGCTTACGGATGGGACCCCCGATCCACTTTGGAAGCCGTCATACCAATAGGGTGCACCAGAAGCCGGGACAGAGACGCCCGTCGCTGGAGGATGGGAGTGCAACGCCACTATTCACTGGCGAGGGAACAGGTAAACGAACGCCTCCGACAAGCAATCAAGGACCGCGCCGATCAGAATAACGACCGAGCCAGAGAACACGGCATAGAGCCAGGTTCCCGGGTATGGCTGTATCTGGATCGGGTCAAGGAGGGCTATGCACGGAAGTTGGCTCATATGTGGCATGGCCCTTTCCGAGTAGCGGAACTGGTCGGGGATCATGCAGTCAAGCTGGTTACGGCAGGCACGGATTATAACGTTTTCCCGATAGTGCATGTGTCCAAGTTGAAGTTGGTTAAACACTTCCCGGACCGCCCGAATACGCACCTGACGGTGGAGAGCGGCCGGTTCGACTTTGACGAAGCCCTGCTGCCAGAGGATAGCTGGGACAAGCCGCTAGATCCGGATGAGTACGAAGTAGAGGAGATTTTGGATGTTCGGAATGGACGAAAAAACCGGTTTGGGCGGATCCATAGAGAGTTTCTCGTGCAGTGGAAAAATTGCGAGGAACGGTCGTGGGTGGACGAGCTGGATCTAAATTGTGGAGCCTTAATGAGAGAATTCAATCGCCGACGGGCGAGCCGAAACCGCTTCGGAGTCATGCAGACCCATGAAGAAGGTGAGGCGGATCCAGACAATTAGACCATCCGGCTGCCGGATAGCAGGCACGGCCGGATTAATTAACACTAATCAGCCAATCAACCGGCAGATGGAAATTAGTCTGGTCAGAAGTGAGCCGATCGGGTATTGGAGTAATCTTAGAGTCAGTATGGTGCCGGATGGAAGACTTTGAGGAATCAGCAGGAGTAGTGAAACCGGCTGGGTATTTCGGATTAGAAAGATGGATCGACGTGGGAAATGGAAAGAAAGATGTATTATCGAGGCAAATGGCCATAAATGGATGAAGGGGTGGAAATAGTTAAGACTGGCCTCATGAATCATCCCTGGCGAGTTCGGCGGAAGTTGTTTTGGAGTCGGGACACGCGGAGGCCAGGGTGACGATCGGGGTCCTGCCGGTACTGGTTGTGCCACGGATCTTGCTGATCGAGTTCAGCGAGCGAAGCTTGGAGAGTGGTGGCCCGACCCAATCCTGGATACCAAGTCCCACTTTCGGCCGGATGTCCGCTTTTCTCTACCCGGCGGTTAGCCAGATGTAGCATGATAGGGTTGAGAATAATGTCCAAGTCGCAGGGGCCGAGCTGGATGCCAGCGACGACGAAGGTGCAAACCTTTGTCCAGCCCTCGGTCGCTCGGTTCCGACGCTGCTTACGGTCGGCTCGGTATTGGGCTAGATCGAGGGACTTACGTTCGGCGGCAGCAGAGATGAAGAGATGGTGGGTAGACTCCCAGACGGCTTGCCCATGCCGGGAGAGATACCCCTTTACAAACCTCACGAAAATCCGCGAACGAGCCGACATGGGGTAGGTCCATTCCTGGCATGTCCGTCGCCAGTACGGCCCATGGTTTGCGAGATAAGATCGCATTCAGCGGTTCGATCGCCACAAGCTTAGGATCAGTGTCTTAGGCGTTGCGGGTGCCGGTGGAAATATCCACAAAGGCGGGCGAGACAAAGCCCGGGCGACGAAGGCGCCAGTTAGGTCTTTGATACACAAGCCCTCCAATTGCGTTTTAGACCAAGGGAAAGCCGCAGTCAGCTCGGGAGCCGTCATGACTTTCCGGCGGAGAATCCAAAACGGGGGAGATTCCTCGGAGGACTTCTTAGATTCGTTCTCGTCGAACGCGAAGGTGTCCGGGGAAGGTGACCCCTCGTAGCCCTCGGCGGCGACCTCATCACAGTCCATGTCCGGTAGGTCGGGCGCCCCTCCCTATCGGGAGAGGCGGTGGATGGGCCTTGAGGGTCGTGAGGAGAGACTCTGAGGAGAGCCGAAGCAGGCGAAGCTCTAGAGAAAGATCTTGTACTGCGAGAACGATGGGGCGATTTCCCGGAGGCCAGCGGGCCGGACGGAGCTGGGGTCGAGTTAGAACCCGGTCCATGCTCTCCACGAACCTTGGCCGTGCTCGCCGGCGCGGCAGACTGTTTAGGCCGTTTGGTTGCCGCGGAGGGATGGAGCGACGCAATCCGGCTGGACCGACGTTTTTCCCGATGCCGGAGGATCCTCGGAGAACGATGGAGAAGCCGCCGAATCGCCGGCTGGCACCGGTGGCGGGTTAGGGCTTCGGGAAGTATCCCAAATCCGTAAGCGTGGAGCCCCTCCCGTGCTAACGGTTATCGATGCTGGGGCGGACGCCTCTGCTCCGGATGTTTGGGCGCCCGCAGCAGAACCAGCAGCCAACGAGAGAGGTGGCGGAGCGGGACTGGTCGGATTGGGACCCCGCGGACAAGCTAAGTCGAGGAGGTGTCTAATATCCTCCCGGGTGGCGGCAGGGCCCTTCATTAGACGTTCCACCCCGGCACCCGCCGCGATCAGTCTCGACCTCCCTCTATAGAGGATAAACAGTTCGTGCGGCTCTGCGCAAGCTCGGAAAACACCTCTCGAGCTCTTCCCACGTCCGATTGGGCCTCGGCGTACTCTGCTTCAAGCTCTTGGACTCGACGTTGAAGCTCGGGCGATGCAGAAGCCGACCGGTACAACGCCTTCTGATATTTCCTCAGCTTCTTTGCGAGCCGGATCCGGTGATATTCCAGATTGCCAAACTTTACCTGCGAACTCTCCAATTGCTGAGTGAGGAAGATGTACCTCTCGTAGTGTGCCGTCACCTCGCGCTCGGCGTGAGAAGACTCGAGCATCAAGACGCGATAGCACATGATATTCTGTTCTGAGAACGCATACAGAGTGAGTGGGCTGGGAGATGGTCCTGAACAAGCGAGGATGCACTTACTTGAGGTTTTCAAGGCGGCCGTTGGCTTTTTGGTACAAGATGCGCAGCGAGTCAATGGATTCCGACATCTGTTTGAAGTGGTCCCTCATTCTAAGAAGATCGGTCTTCTCGCTTTCCAGTCGGCTGATGCGGCTCTAGGATTGGAGGTCAGCCAGTACCTCCCGGACCCGGGGTTCATCTGCCTGCTGATCGGCCCGCCGTGCGGTCAGATACAACTCGGTGTTAGCCTTCTCCAGGCTAGCTACTTGAGCGGTCAGAGCAGCGATTTGAGCTTGCAGGGTAGCCACGTCGGGCTGCTCTGGACGACGCTCTAGGCCAGCAGGGCGGGCGCCTGGACATCCTACCGATGGCTTAATAGACGTCGGGGAGTGTCCCGACAGTGGATCAGTGTGGGTGTCTTTGTGGTCGGACATAGGGACAGCGGAAAGTCGAAGTGTGAAAGATGTAGTGAGCTCGTGCCTCCTCAACCGTTGTGCGGCTGCAACAAGGCTCAGGGGCGGCTGTGGTGAAGTGACCCAGAAATTAACGGACTTATGAGAGTGAACGCCCCCACCTGATTGGTGGAAATGTCGTCATTAGCTGGATGCCCGGACCGGCCGACAAGGGACGTGATCTGATGGCCGCCGGATGTATCTACCAGCGGCCGGACGGCGCCAGGCCTAGAATCAGGCCAGATGAGTGCGACTGAAGACGTGGGTAGTTGGGCTAGCGGACTAGGCGAACGAGACGACCTCGGATGGTGGACAGCCGAGAGGCGGATTGGTCGGAAGGTATGGGCGAAGGGGCCCGAAGGAGGTTGAGCGTTCTAACGGACGAAAGAGGCACCGGATCGGACGTGGAGCTGCCAAGGAAGTGCCAACGCCAGCGGCAAGTGAGCTTAGATGGATGGCCATCCGGCCGATCCGGCTGGGTTCGGTGTATCGGCCGGGCTGGTACCATTTGTGTTGGGTGTACCGGCCGGGTTGGTACCATCTGGGGTTGGTGTACCGGCCGGGCCGGTACACAAAAGAGCATCCGATCGGAGTTAACCGGGCTACTTCAGGTATGATACGTAACTGTCCAGCCGGGCTTTTTGGGGAGGTTACACAAAGGGAGTATTGGATATAGGGATAAATCAGTATACGTTTCGCTTTCTTAGACACAAGTCGCTTTATTGGTTCACGGCGGAGGGCTAACAAGGTCCCCTCTTGCTGTTATTGGTTTGCCCGGGGAAGGTTAAGTTAACCCACCGGAAGTCCCTTGACCGGGAGTCGCGGCGTTTCGTATACTCACCTCAAGTCGCCCGTGTTTTGAAACGGTATATTAAGTATTGGGAAGTGGTAACATTTTGGCCTTCTGTGGAAGTTTGTGGAGTTATATTTGGATTTCCCTTTACGTACACGTTTGGATTTACCCTTCATTATGGCTGGCCGATCGATTATTCTCGGTCCAGCCGTCGCAGTATACAAACTTCAAGTATATTGCCAGTCGAGCTCCCCGGTGAAGATTTCCGCCCAGGAGCTACCCCTAGTCCTAACCCTCGTCTCCTTATTCGACGGACTTTACACTTTTCGCCCAAGGGTCTATCAAGAGAGCGCAACCGCCAGTGCTGACGGGTACA
>MIQA02018244.1:0-10442 GCA_001887855.2 Sclerospora graminicola | reverse complement strand
TATTACCCTTCATATTCCCCAGCCACCTCCGCAAATTTTGCACTTCAAACTTTGCAAACAAATGTCTAGAAAAGGATATCTGTGAAAATGTAGTCAAACCTGTATTGACATCATAAAACAAAACTGGCGGAGCGCTTTATTCGCTTGCCGTCCAAAGGCTTCTTCGATGGTTTCACCCATAGAGTAGATGATGCAACACACAGTTAGCTCAATCTATGACCCTTCATATTCTTCAGCCACCTCCGCAAATTTTGGACTTCAAACTTTGCAAACGAATGTCCAGAAAAGAATATCTGTGAAAATGTAAGCAAACCTGTATTAGCATCATAAAACAAAACTGATTGAGCGTACCGGTCGTGATTGTTTTTCCCATTCTTGAGCTTTATCGCTTGCCGTCCATATTAGTCATTTTCGATCGCATTCACCATCAAGTCAATGCTGCAACGCACAATTAGCTCAATATATGATTAGTATCTACTCTTCAGCAGCCCTTCCACTTTTTTCACCTCAAATATTGAGGTAGCTTCCGATGCCACCTCCACCCCGTGGAGACGGATGCAAACCTTCTCACAGTGGAAGAGATAATTACATTCCAGAAGAGAATATAACAATGACCAAGCTTTCTGACTATATCCAAAATCTTTCATTGGCCAGTAATAACGCGTTGCAATATGCTAAACCAAACAGCCCACAACCCAACCCGCACCAAACCGCACGGGTTGAGCTCTCGTACATGTTTTACCGGTCGTTCTTCCCAATTGCTTAGTTCAAAACGCCCACCCAAAGACGGGACAGGTATAAAACTGTATACCCATGCGTATAGTTCTAGAACAGGCTGTGTCAAACGATCTGATTTTTTCAATATGATTAATGTCACATATTTGCGATTAAGCACACAAAATCCACCTCTATTTGTCATGTCACCCCCACATTTTTGAAAGTGTTGGAACGGCGGTCCAGGTTCCCTCAACGATAACCGGATCTCATCCTTGATGTCCTTTGTCTTTCGTGTGGGTTGTGGAGGATTCAAAAAGTCGTCCCTGGTAAAACGACTCGATGGAGGTCGTACGGACAACTTAAACTTAGCTGGACATCACTGCAGTGTTCCCACTTTCTCTTCAATAGAGCAACCTAATGTTGTCGCCAAGCAGGAGCTACCAAAGTGGAGCAAAGGTGGCGGAAAAGTATTGCCCGGACTACTGTACTGGCGTCGTCCAAGAGGCCTGTGAAAATTGAACAGCAATGAAGATGTAGTGCGTCGTCGGAAGGCTGAAGTTGCTCTGTTTGTCACGGCGACGATAAGAAGCAGACAACTTCGCTCAGCAGGGGAATCAGCGAACTCAACGTAGGGCGAGTGATGCGCATGATCAAGACGTTTCGCCTACTAAATCCAGTCTAGGTACCCCTTGCTGACTGTCACGCTTTAGCTTTTTCAAGGTTTCTTAAATGATCATTGATGTTCAATTTTCACAGCCCACTTAGATGACGCCCAGCACCTTCCTGACAACCGTAACATTTTCATAATGACCAAGGTACCATGTGTTAAGATTAGGTGTAACACACCACAGCAGACACTTGCAAATTGCAATGCGTAAGGTATTATGGTTTTGCCGCCAGATTGCCGTTGTTGTAGACCTTAGTGATATAGCAGGTGTAGAAGTACTTTTGCTGCGCCAGCGCTCGGAAACCGCTATTAATCCAAATCCATCTTCCGAATGCTTTGGTCATCAGTAGATAAGCAATCGCTGTCTTTACCTCCACAGGCTCGCACTGAAGTTGAACGGTCTGAACGCTGCTAATCATGATGCCCTTCTCATACGCTTGGTAGCTCGTTTTGGGCAGAGAGCCAACAAGGTGCTAGGCGTCATCCAAGAGGGCTGTGAAAATTGAACAGCAATGATCATTTAAGTAACCTTGAAAAAGCTAAAGCGTGACAGTCAGCAAGGGGTACCTAGACTGGATTTAGTAGGCGAAACGTCCTGATCATGCGCGTCACTCGCCCTACGTTGAGTTCGCTGATTCCCCTGCTGAGCGAAGTTGTCTGCTTTTTATCGTCACCGTGACAAACAGAGCAACTTCAGCCTTCCGATGACGCAGTACATCTTCATTGCTGTTCGATTTTCACAGGCCCCTTGGACGACGCCAGTACAGTCGGGTCTCGCTATAACAGCCCTATCCGTATGCTTACTTTTTGGCTGCTATAGTGAACGGCTGTTATCTGCATTGGAGATATGTATGGCTGGCGGAAATCCGTATGTCAAAAATCATGGCTGTTACAGCGGATTGCTGTTACAACAGTGGCTGTTATAGTGGGACCCGACTGTACCAGTAGTCCGGGCAATACTTTTCCGCCACCCTTGTTCCACTTTGGTAGCTCCTGCTTGGCGACAACATTAGGTTGCTCTATTGAAGAGAAAGCGGGAGCACTGCAGTGATGTCCAGCTAAGTTTAAGTTGTCCGTACGACCTCCATCGAGTCGTTTTACCAGGGATGACTTTTTGAATCCTCCACAAACCACACGAAAGACAAAGGACATCAAGGATGAGATCCGGTTATCGTTGAGGGAACCTGGACCGCCGTTCCAACACTTTCAAAATATGGTGGTGTGGTGTAGTCGCTCTCAGAAAATCTTCCTGAGACGCGAACACCCACGGGGGTCCCAGACGACTGACTACCGGAGGGGGTACTCCGTCCATCCGAGTCATGATCCGATCCGGCTTCCGGCCGGCTGGATCGGTCGCTTCCATCCGCTTGATCGCGACTGCTCGAATGTTGCATGTTGAAAGCTCACCTTGTGTACCCGTCAGTACTGGGTGGTTAGCTCTCCTGGTGGACCCTAGGGCGAAAAGTGTAAATCCGTCCAATAGGGAGATGAGGTGTAGGACTAGGGGTAGCTCCTGGGCGGAAATCGTCACCGGGGAGCTCGTCTGGCAATACACTTGAACTTTGTATAGTGCCGGCTGGGCCGAGAATAGTCGATCGGCCAGCTAAACCAATAAGACACTTGAAGTTTGTATAGTGCCGGCTGGACCGAGAATAATCAATCGGCCAGCTAAACCAATAACAATGAAGGGCGAATCCCAATGTGTATGTAAAGTAGATATAACTCCACACTCTTCCACAGAAGGCCAAAATGTCACCACTTCCCAATACTTAATACCGTGTTCAAAACACGGGCGACTTGAGGTGAGTATACGAAGTCGCCGCGACTCCCGGTCAGGGGACTTCCGGTGGGTTAACTTAACCTTCCCCGGGTAAACCAATAACAGCAAGAGGGGACCTTGTTAGCCCTCTGCCGTGAACCAATAAAAGCGACTTGTGTCTAAGAAAGCGAAACGTATACTGATTTATCCTATGTCCAATACTCCCTTTGTGTAACCTACCTCAAATAACACGTCTGACCAGTCATGTACCTTACCCAACGCAACCCGGCTAACTCCGACTCTGTGTACCGGTACGGCCGGTACACCAACCCCAAATGGTACCAACCCGGCCGGTACACCGAACCCATATGGTACCAGTCCGAATGGTACATTGTACCCGGCCGGCTCGGCCGGATAGCCACCCATCCACACCTCTCGGCCGCTGACGCTAGCAATCCCTTGGCAGCCTTTCCTACGATCCCGGTGCTTACTCCTTCCACTAGAACAATCATCTTCCTTCAGGCTCCCTTCATTCCATCCTCACGAACAGCCCGCCATCTTGGCCGTCAAACCTCCAAAGTCCTTCCGTCTGCTCAGCCCGCCTGTCCGATTATCCACGCCCCTTTGTCAGGCCCGCCGGTCCGATTTCCAGCTTGGCGCCACCTGGCCGCTTGTAGACTTCCTCGGCGGCGACTATCCGGCGCCTACACCCTTGGCCCTTATTTCCACCAATCGGAATGCGCCCTTTTGGAAAGTACCTTGCATTATTTTATAAGTCGCTTCACCACAGCCGCCCCTGAGTCGCGACACGGCCGCACAACGGTCGGGACACGATCTCACTCGAACTCACTTGACCCGATACCGCCCATCCATGCCTCGCTTTGGTACGTCACCCCACCACTTCATAATATCTCCATAACTCGGTCGGTCTCCACACTGGCCAGCAAGCATGCTCACCAATACTAACATTGTCTTGATTTACCTCCAGTCTTGCAAATTGATAAGGCCAACGTCTGCCGCCTTGTTCTCGTGGATGACGACTCGCCTGCCAGCGGGGTGGAGATCGCAAAACCGCCGAAGTCATCTCGCGCCCCCGATCTGGTGCTGTCGACCGCTGACGCCGAGGCTGTGCTCCGTGTTCACGGCCAAGCCTGCGGCGACCGAGACAAACTGAAAGTCGTCGTTTCTTCCCTTCGGGCGGAACTTCGATCCTGCCAGGACAACTATGAAGCTCTGTCTCAGAGCTTCAAAACCTCTTGCGCGATGTTGGACCGCCTGAACCCCCGTGTCGCCGAGCTGAAACTCGGTCGCAAAACAGCGGAAGATGAAGTGGCCCGCCTCCGGGCCATTGTGGGTCAGCTCACGGACGCTCTACAACGAGCGGCCGCGCCATCCACCCCGATCTCCGAAACGGCGGGATGGAAAAGAGGCTGGACGTGTTGACCGCCCAGGTGGATGGCTTGGAGCAAATCCAAGCCGACTTGGTCCGTCAGCTCGCCGCTGCCAACCGCCGGGCTGATGAAGCCGCCGTTCGGGGTCCATCTCCCGAAATAATCAGTCTCCAAGAAAAGGTGGCCGATCTCGAATGCCAAGTCGCCGTCCTGACGGGAGAGCGCAACCGCCTCCGCATGTTGGAAGACGTCGTCGAACCTCTCCGGTCTGCCAATCAGGAATTGGTCCAACGATCCAAGCTTCAGCGTGAGTGCCTCGTCTCCTCTTACGTGATGGCCCAGTTGCTTACAGTTTTTATTTTCTTGTCACTCCGCAGTTCAACAGTTAGAACAGCTGAAACAGCAATCTGCCAAAATTCCGGACATGTCTCGGGAGCTTACGCATCTTCGTACCCGGCTCCGCCAGGTGTCCCAAGACCTGGATAAGGTGCGAGACAACCGCGACCACCTGCGCGACTCCCACGCCCAGGCCCTTCGCCAAATCACGGATCTGGAGCGGCAGTTGCAAGAAGCCACTTCTCGGCAACAGGAATTGCGGTCTGAGCTGTACCGGGCCCGCCAGGAAAATTCCGACGCCCATGCCATACTGGCTCGGGCGGACCGTGTTTGTCATGCCATGCTGGATAAAGAGGATCGTTTTAGGTCCTTGTTGTGTGGACTTCAAGACCAGCTTGAGGCGACTCAGAGCCAGGCCGCTCCCCTTTTTCGAGCTCCTCCCAAGGTACGGGAATCCGTCTTGTCTGTCTTGGGAATGGTGGATCAGTGGAAGACTTCTCCGCCGAACCCAACCCCGTTGCCCGCTGCAGCAGGGTCGGAACCTGAGGAACATCCCGCCGGCTCCGATTCGCCCCTTGCCGGTTCCAATTCTTCGTCCGCCCCGGCAGGATCGCAGGGCCAAAAACGTCCGGCCGGCTTTAGCCCCTCTTTTGCCGATGCCAGCCCGCCTAAGAGGAGGAAGCAGAGCGAATCCCCACCCTCGCGCCAATGTTCTCCAGGCAAGTCGGACGACGGGGAAGAGCCCGGGTCGGAGAGCGAGGACAGCCTGTTCGCGGAGCGGACACCTCTTCCATCCCCTCAATACACTCCCGGTAGAACCGGTCTCACCCCCAGTTCTAACTCTGAAGAAGACTCGGAATCCGAAGCAGCTGCGCCCTCTTCTGAGTCAGCGGCCGCGCCCTCTTCCGAGTCAGCGGCCACGCCCTCTTCTGAGTCAGCGGCTGCGCCCTCTTCTGAGTCAGCGGCCGTGCCCTCTTCTGAGCCAGCGGCCGCGTCGCCTAATCCTTCTTCGGACTCGGGGCCATCCTCCCCTTCGGTTATCTATGACGACGACGAAGAAGACGAGAATTACGAGGCTCAGCAAGTCAACGTTGCGTTAATCCGTTCTCGCGCGGATACCCGTCGCCGCCCTTCCCGTTCCGGTAGGCGAACGACGAGTCCAGTGAAATCCGATCAGATCATCGATCTGCAGACCCCGCCGCCGGCAGGTTTTGGTTCCGGGGAACATGAGTCGTCCGACCCATCCTTGCCTCCCAGCATTGTCGACGCCCCGGCCGCTTCGGTCGCACGTAACTCGAGTTCCGACGGAGTGGCCGAGGAGAAAGTGGAAGACAACGACGAGGACATCCCTGATCAGTGGTTAACCCCTCCCGACCTGAGTGACTCAGACGAACCTCTTTCCCAGGCTCCGGCCAAACAACGACGATCAACCCCGGCCGGGTCACGTACTACACGCCGGCCCCACCGACCGGCGGCCACGTCTAAGGTCCGGAGGAGTACTCTACCTCCTACGCCCTCTTTTCCCAAACTTCCGCTTCTGTGGTTATCGGGAGGGCGTTTCCCCAGTGGGGCGGATCGGCCTGCCATACTGCCTTGGCCAGTCGAGCAACTGGGCAACACCAGTCTGGCTGATATCTCCAGTTCCCAACTCGCTCACTCTCTGTCCCGTCCGCCTCTCTGGTTGTTCCCACGATCTTACAAGGCGCCGTCTCCAAAGACTTGGGACCCTGACCTGATGAGGTCGGGCGCCATCGACACACTCATGGGGACCGATTTAAGCCAATGCAGGACTCGGTATACCGGTACAGGGCTATATTTTTAAAAAACTAACTACCATAATACTCTTCTACTTCTTCTTTGGGATCTCCGAACCCTGGAAAATCTTGCACACCAAGATGCCGGATATGGGGCTTCCATCCGATCCATGGTTCACGGAATTCAAAGCGAGACTTCATGATTTCACCGTGGCTCACGCTCGGGCCATCTGGGAGTCTACCCACTTCCTGTACATCTCGGCCGAGGACAAGCGAGCGGACGAGTCCCTCCGCAGGTACTCCCTTGCCCGTAAGAATCGTCGGGGACGAGCTTCCGAGGCGTGGGTCCGTCTGTGTACGTTCATCATGGCGGGTATCCGGGATGGTAGATGTGACTTGGACCTGTTTCTTTTCCCGTTCATGCTCCATCTACCAAACCGCAGGAGTGGAAATGCAGCGGAAGGAGGGACGTGGTATCCCGGCCTAGGTGCGTTGGATCAGACCACCTCTCTTTCTCAATCTTTGGCGGCCATTGACCAGCAAGATTCTTGGCGCAATAAATACCGCGCACGGCCCTCCGACCACCCTGGGCTTCGGGTGACTCGGCTCCGAGGCAAGTATAGTCATCGACGGGGATGAGTAGTCGGGCTTGCTTTAATTCTTCCATTTCTCTCAGTTTTTTTCTTTTTTAATATATCCATCTGTTCTTCTTCCTTTCCCACTCCAAACATTCACTGTTGACTACTAACCGTGGTTAGCCTCGCCAGGTCTGCTCGGGGTCCGCCTAGAGGGATCTTTCATTGCTGCAGGGCACTTCTTGGTCCGATCGGGCGTGGACGCCCTGTTCCCAGTCGCGGTCGCTATATTCCCCTTCCATAGGACGGCTGGATTCGGGCGATGGGCCCTCGTCTCTAGCGGCCGGTTTGATTATCTCCGATAGCTTGTTCATCTCCGCCAATTCGTCCAACAATCCTGGATCCGAGACGGTGAGTCCGGTCTGATCTCGCATGGCCAAGGTGGCCAGATGGTCTGCGCTGTTATTCCAGTTTCGTTTGACGTGCAGCAATTCGTGCTCCGGCCATCTCCGCAAGGCGGACATAACCCGATCATTCAACAGCCTCAGCCGCGGCGCCTTGCAATCTATCTCTCCGGTGATTTGCCGGATCACTAGGTTGGAATCACCGCATATGATGATCCGCCCCTGTGTCCGGCCAGCCAACAGATCTAGAGAAAGCAGCAGTCCTCTATACTCCGCTTCGTTCACCGTGATGCCAGGCGTGAAATCCGAGGCGGCCGCGATCGCCTTCCATTCGGGCAGCTTTCACAAAATGGCACTATAGGCCCCGACCCCTTTCTTTACACTCGCCGACCCATCGAAACTCAAAACCATTAGTTCCTCCGTGGGTCCCACTGTTGGCGGCGGCAATACGATAGTTTGTCGAGGCTGCTTCCGAGGTGCGATCGCTATCAGTGCCTCCTCCACTTCTGCCCGGGGGGTAATACTGGCAGCCAGTGTGCCCAGTATTTCCTCTTCCCCTTTAGTACACTTAATAACTTCGAGGGACCACTGAGACAACAAAGCCGCCCATCTCCCCAGCCGGCCATCAATCCCATTCGCCGTCAGGAGCCATGATAGGGTCGACCGTCTGGATAGTACTTTGATAGGCCGAGACACCAGCATAGTATAACACACATCCAAGATCCGTAATAGAGCCAGAACTTCCTTATCCACCAACCCATAATTAACTTCATTAACTTTCAAGGTCCGGCTGGTGAAGGTCACGGGACAGTACACTCCGTCATGATCTTGCACGAGAGCGGCCGAGATGGCCCACTTGTTAGCGTAGATGATGACCACCGGAGTCTTATTAACATCGAAATGTTTCAGGACCGGTGTGGTCGCCATCTTCGCCTTTAACATGCCAAAAGCCACCATCGCTCGGGTCATGTGGTCGTCCGGGCCGGCCGCGCCGGGGTCCGGCGATCGGTCGCTTGCCTGGGCAGATAAGGGCGCTTCCCCATTGGCTGAAATACTCGAGAAGGGCGCTTCCCCATTGGCTGAAATAACCGAAAAGGGCGCTTCCTCATTCGCTGAAATAACCGAAAAGGGCGCTTCCTCATTGGCTGAAATACCGAAAAGGGCGCTTCCTCATTGGCTGAAATTGCCGGCCCGGCTTGCGTCTCCGCTTGCCTATCCTGCTCTCTCAGCTTATGGTAATCCACCTCCCGCAACTCATACAAGACCGCCGCATAGACTGCAAAATCCTCGATGAACCGACTGTAATAATTCAGGCTGCCCAAAAAGGATTGCATAGCCTTTAGGGATCGCGGGAAAGGCAGATTACTCAAGGACTCCAAATCCTTCGGGTTAGCCTCCAATCCGGCAATCGACACTTGATGACCCAGATAGGTCACCTTAGTCTTTCCCCAGAAACTCTTAACCACACTAATCGAAAGGTTCCACTTTTCACACGTAATCATCAACTTCTCCACTTTGTCACACAGTAAATCCCAGGTAGTTGCCGTAACGAGAATGTCATCAATGTAAGACCGCCGCCCCAAAACTGAAGGTTTTGGATCGGGGTCCGGGTCACCTTCGGCGAACACATCCCCGACCAGAGCCGGATCTTGATCCGCCTTGATCTTGAAGTGTCCGTACAGCGCGTTATCTATCAACCGTTGATAAATCTGCGGGGCATTCTTCAGACCGAACGGCATCCGGTTCCACTCGAACAACCCGAAAGGCGTCACGAATGCAGAGATCTCCCGTGCACGATCGGTCATAGAGACCACCCAGAATCCACTGGCCATGTCCAGTGAGCAATACCACAAAACTTTATCCAGGTCCTCCAGCAGGTCGTTTATCAGCGGCATCGGATAAATCATCAGCTTAGTCAGCCGGTTCACCAGCCGGTAATCGATGCACAGCCTTATATCCACCCCATTCTTCTTAATAATAATTACAATGGGCGAAGCCCATGGCGAGGTGGACGGCTGAATTATCTTGGTGGCCAGCAAACCCTTGATGAGCTCTGACAGCTTTTCCCGATACTGGGGGGCGACTCTTCGGCATCTCTGTGCGACCGGCTTGGCGCCTCCCACATCAATATCACATACCGCCCCATGGGCGGCCGGAGGAAGTGCGTTCCCTGGTCCGATCAACAGATGTCGTCTTTTCCATATAATATCCTTCAATCTGCTGATCTCCTCCGGGGTGTTCACGTCCGGGTCTCCCACTTGTAGATCGTCGATAGTGACCGCTGGGGGGCAAGGGGTCATCTCAGGTAACACCGCCATCTGCTCTTCCATGCCTTCAACGTATAGCTCGCCCCCTTCGTGAATGCAGACTTGGTCGGCTTCGGCTGCTTCGGGATCTTGGTCGGCCGGCTGGGCCGATCCGCCTTCGGCTATTTCCGTATTCTGCTCGGCCGGCTGGGCCGATCCGCTTCCACTTCGGTCGTCACAACTGTCATCGGGGCTGACCGTATATGCAACTCTGCTTGGTCCTTTCTCCCGACCCTGTCGTTCGTCCGTCTCCCTCTGAGTGGGCAAAACCAGTTCCGCGATCGGGGCGTAGCTTCGATCAATACATTCGGCCGGATCCGGCGACGGCCGGCTCCGCGTCAATATTTTAGAAGGGGTCCGGTACTCGGGTTTATCCACCATCGGAGTCTGGTCCTCTTCTAATTCTTCCTCTTCGCTGACCAGATCGGTGGTTGCCTGAAAAGCCAGGTTTTGCCACTCGATATAGCGTCTTGAGCCAATAGTAACATAGCCCGGCCGGCGGGGCACTTTATCCTCGGCCAGCCACATTCCAA
>MIQA02018240.1:0-15705 GCA_001887855.2 Sclerospora graminicola | reverse complement strand
TTCTTCTTTAATGTCGACCTCGAACTCCCCAATCCGAGGCGACCATCGCATCCTTCCATCTTTAGCAGCATTGGGGGCGATATGCCTTCCCCCAATGCACCCGACACAACATCGTCAACAAATTTGACAGGTTTAGGTCTTTCGCCCGCTAAGGACTCGCGGTGATATCCCTGGTTCGAATCCGGGCACGCGCACCATTGTGGTGTAGTCGCTCTCAGAAAATCTTCCTGAGACGCGAACACCCACGGGGGTCCCAGACGACTGACTATCGGAGGGGGCACTCCGTCCATCCGAGTCATGATCCGATCCGATCCGGCATCCGGCCGGCTAGATCGGTCACTTCCATCCGCTGGATTGTGACTGCTCGGATGTTGCATGTTGAAAGCTCACCTTGTGTACCCGTCAGTACTGGGTGGTTTGCTCTCCTGGTGGACCCTAGGGCGAAAAGTGTAAATCCGTCCAATAGGGAGATGAAGGTTAGGACTAGGGGTAGCTCCTGGGCGGAAATCGTCACCGGGGAGCTCGTCTGGCAATACACTTGAACTTTGTATAGTGCCGGCTGGCCGAGAATAGTCGATCGGCCAGCTAAACCAATAAGACACTTGAAGTTTGTATAGTGCCGGCTGGACCGAGAATAATCAATCGGCCAGCTAAACCAATAACAATGAAGGGCGAATCCAAATGTGTATGTAAGGTAGATATAACTCCACACTCTCCCACAGAAGGCCAAAATGTCACCACTTCCCAATACTTAATACCGTGTTCAAAACACGGGCGACTTGAGGTGAGTATACGAAGTCGCCGCGACTCCCGGTCAGGGAACTTCCGGTGGGTTAACTTAACCTTCCCCGGGCAAACCAATAACAGCAAGAGGGGACCTTGTTAGCCCTCTGCCGTGAACCAATAGAAGCGACTTGTGTCTAAGAAAGCGAAACGTATACTGATTTATCCTATATCCAATACTCCCTTTTGTGTAACCTACCCCAAATAGCCCGGCTGACCAGTCATGTGCCTTACCCGAAGTAGCCCGGCTAACTCCGACTTTGTGTACCCGCCTGGCCGGTACACCAACCCCGACGGTACCAACCCGGCCGGTACACCGAACCCATCTGGTACCAGTCCGAATGGTACATTATACCCGGCCGGCTCGGCCGGATAGCCACCCATCCGAGCTCCTCGGCCGCTGGCGCTAGCAATTCCTTGGCGACTTCTCATCCGATCCGGGTGCCTCCCTCATCCACTAGAACCATCATCTTCCTTCAGGCTCCCTTCACTCATTCCTTACAAACAATCCGCCGCCTCGGCCGTCCGCCATCCGCGCCTCGGCCGTCCAACATCCGTGGCCTTCCGTCTGCTTAGCCCGTCTATTCGACCATCCACGCCCCTTGTCATGTCCGCCGGCCTGATTTCCCGCCTGGCGTCGCCCGGCCGCTTGTAGGTGCGCCTGGCGGCTCCCAGATCGCGTCTTCTTATTGACCGGTCCGGGCATCCGGCTAAGGGTGACATTTCAGCCAATTCGGTGCGGGCATCCATCATCATTAGTCCGTTAATTTCTGGAGCACTTCACCACAATAGGGTATGTCTCAGTGGGATCACGAAGATACATTGAATGGCAGAATTTGGCTTATCAAGCCACCACGGACCTGATCAGTGACGAAGACTTAGCGGATGAAGATACCTCACCTATGGTCGAGAAGCCGGAATATTCTACGCTGACCAAGCTGCTGATCAGGAGGCCATCGATCGAAGCGACAAGGGAAAGCCGGGTCAAAGAAGGTCCACAGATATTGAGTATTATTAGGCCCGGCTCACCGAAAACAACGGACCCAGATAGCGGAAATGACAGTGAGAGGTTCAAGAACGATCATGAGAAGGAAAAGGAGGATGAATCTGCCGAAGTCATTACGGAGGAAGGTGACCCGAAGTAGACCATCAGTCGAGTGACTTACAAGGAACGACTCAAGATGACACCGATCAGAAAAAGGCAGATCAGGTAGACGAACAAGTGTGTATACATGAAGGTGGTGATCAGTACATTGAAGGTATCGAGAAGCAGATGGCCGTTTTACCGGAAGTATCACCCAACATGCCAGAAGTCACCATGGAAGATCTACAGGTCGGTGATCCCGAAGTGAACACTCCCGAGCAGATCGATCAGCTAAAGAAGATCATCTGGAAGAGGCGTCACTTACTGATGGGGAAAGGTAACGCCCTACCCCCAGCCGCATTCGGAGCCGTTTGTGATATAGACGTGGGAAATGCGAGGCCGATCGCTCAACGTTGTCGTATAGTTGCACCTCAATACCGGGAAAAGTTGTCCGATTTGATCAAGGGTTTGCTGAGTACAAAGATCATCCGACCATCAACATCACAGTGGGCATCACCGATCGTGATCGTGATTAAGAAGAATGAGGTTGATATTCGATTGTGTATCGACTATAGAATGGTGAATCGCCTCACGAAGTTGATGGTCTATCCGATGCCCCTGATCAATGATTTATTAGAAGATCTGGATAAAGTTTTATGGTTTTTTTCGCTGGATATGGCTAGTGGTTTCTGGGTGGTTTCGATGACTGATCGCGCTCGAGAGATCTCGGCTTTCGTTACACCTTTCGGACTTTTAGAATGGAATCAGATGCCGTTTGGATTAAAGAATGCCCCACAGATCTATCAGAGGCTGATTGACAATGCTCTCTATGGGTATTTCCAGATCAGTGCTGATCGGAAAGCCACCGATCTACATGATGTGTTTCCGGAAGGTGAACCAGACCAAGATCAGGGCCGATCAGTGTTGGGAAGGTGATCATACATAGATGACATCTTGGTCACAGCAACATCCTGGGATATGCTATGCGATAAGGTCGAACGACTTCTGAACACCTGCGAGAGCTGGAATTTGTCGATCAGTGTGGTCAAGAGTTTCTGGGGTCAACCCAAGGTCGCTTACCTCGGTCATAACGTGTCCATCCAAGGTTTGGAGGCAAAACCGAAAGATCTGGCCGCCCTCAGCAACTTACCTTTTCCCCGATCACTGAAGGCCATGCAATTCTTCCTCGGATCTCTGAATTATTATAGCCGACTTCTCGATTTACGCCGCTATACTATATGAACTGAAGGAAGTGGATTATCATGGACTACGAGAACGTGATCGGGTAGGAAGATCACCGATTGAGACTGATCGCGACGTTGAAGTTATCGAAATGGATCTCAAGACCAGATCACTGATCGATCGAACGGATCCAGGAACCAGAGGACCATATGAAGCGAGCTATGGTAGCTTTCAGTATGTTGAAGGCGAAGATGATCTCGACGCCGATATTGAAGCATTTCGATCCGGAGAAGATTCCCGTGGTGATTCTATATGCCAGTAAATCGGCCGCACTGGTCCAAGATCACGACGGAATTTATTGCCCGGTGACGTTCACAAGCCGAACATTAAAACCGAACGAAGTTAACTATGGTATTGTGGATAAGGAGGTGCTAGCATTATTACGTGTATTGGATGTTTGCTACTCTATGCTGGTAACTAGATCAATTAAGGTATTATCCAGGCGATCTAGTTTGGCGTGGTTACTGTCAGCGAGTGGTTTAGATGGGAGACTGGGGCGATGGGCAGCGGTGTTATCTCAGTGGACTTTGGAGATCATTAAGTGCACCAAGGGTGAAGAAGAAATTCTTGGAACGCTGGCAGCCAGCATCACGCCCCGATCAGAAGTCGATGAAGCCCTGATCGAGGTCGCTCCGCGGAAACAACCACGTGAATCGATCACCATACCCCCACCGATCGTCGGCTCGGAGGAAGATCTGATCGTTGTAAGTTTCGACGGATCAGCGAGTGTGAAGAAAGGTGTAGGGGCGTATAGCGCGTTGTTATGGAAACTGCCTGAATGGACTGTTATATCGGCCGGTTCAGATTATAACCCAGGTATCACGGTCAATGAGGCTGAATATCGTGGTCTGCTGCTAGGTTTGGATCTCTTGCAAGAGCAAAAGATCGGAAGAGTAATCATATGCGGAGATTCAAACCTGGTGATTCGGCAGATCACTGGAGAGATCGACTGTAAAGCGCCGCGTTTGAAACTACTGAACGATCGCGTTATGAAAGCTTTACGTGGATGGCCAAGACATGATCTTTTGCATGTGAAACGTGATTGGAATCGGAGTGCAGATCACTTAGCCACTATGGCTATGCGTGATCAGGCCGGATCAATAATTACTGATCAAGCGTTGCTGGAAGAACTGGTGGAGATCAATAGGCTGCCTGAGCTGATCCGTGTGGAAGATGAAAAGGAAGTAGCCCAGATTTTGATTACGACGAGATCACGAACCAGATCACCACCCAACAGATCACTCTCTCGAGAAAGCCTGACAGAAGAAATAGTACAAGAGATGCGGATCGAAAGAATTCTCAAGGCTCAAGACGAGGAAAAATGGATCGTTGATTTGAAGGCGTTTCTAAAGGGTGATCTGGAGAAGCTGAGCCAGGGTGAGGCAAAAGATTGTGCCAAGATCGCGTCTAACTACGAGATCGACGAAAATGATCTATTGCTTTACTATGTCCAAGCTGATCAGGCCGATGCGGATTTGGACCGATCGGCAAGACTCGTGATCCCGGAGACTTTACAAGCTGATATCTTACACCATTATCATGTTAGTTTGGAGGGTGGCCACCAGGGCGTAGGTCGAACGTATCACAGGATCCGCAAACATTTTCATTGGAGAGGACTATATCGAAGTATACAAAAGTTTGTTGGGACATGTACGGATTGCGAAACTGGAAAAGGTATGCCAAACATCCGGGGGAGATCACCTGGAAATATCCAGGCGACCTACCCTTTCCAAGTGATAGCGATGGATCACATACCGTCCCTGCCAAAATCGTTCAAGGGCAATACAGAGTTGCTGATCTGGACTGATCTGTTCACGGGATTGGTGATCGCGAAAGCGGGATCTACCCGAACAGCCCAACAAGTCGCTTGCAGTTATGAAGAATGTGTTTTTCGACGATTTGGAGCCAGTGAAGTGATCAGGCATGATCGCGAACCGGGTTTCATGGCCGAAGTGTTCCGATCTTTTAATCAGATGCTTGGCCAGAAACAGAGCGCGACCATGGCGTATCGTCCACAGGCGAATGGTAAAGCCGAACGGATGGTACAGACGCTAACTAGAGCTATCAAGATGTATGTCGCGGACTCCGCGCAACAAGATTGGGATGAATATGCGGAGAGACTGGTGTTTGCGTTGAATTCCTCTTTCGATCGGATCAGGGGAGATACTCCGTTCTACTTGGCGTATGGTTGGGAACCCCGATCTACCATCGAGTCGGTGATCCCTGTTGGATGCACCCGAGGTCGAGATCGCGAAGCTCGTCGATGGCGTATGGGACTCCAACGTCACTACCAACATGCGCGGGAACAAGTCAACGAACGATTGCGGAGGGCCATCCAAGAAAGAGCTGATCGGAACAATGATCAGGCCGATTCGCATAATATCGAGCCGGGATCAAGGTTTGGCTTTACTTGGATCGCGTGAAAGAAGGATATGCCAAGAAGTTAGCACATCTGTGGCATGGACCGTTCCGTATAGCCGAACTAATCGGTGATCATGCCGCTCGGCTGATTACTGCAGGTACCGATTATGGAATTTTCCTGATTGTCCACTTGTCGAAGTTGAAACTGGTCCGAGAATACCCTGATCGGCCTAAAACCAGGCTGTCATGCGATGATCAGCCAAGGTTTGATTTTGACGAAGCTCTCTTACCCGAAGACAGTTGGGAAAGAGCGTTGGACCCGAACGAATTCGAAGTGGAGAAGGTTTTGGATACCCGATCAGGCAAGAGGACCCGATTTGGCCGAACCCACCGTGAATACTTGGTTCGGTGGAAGGGTTATGACGATCCCGAGTGGGTAGATGAACGTGATCTGAACTGTGGGGCTTTATTAAGAGAATTTGAACGTGATCGGGTGAGACGGAATCGATTTGGAGTGATGCAAACCCACGAAGAGGGTAACCAGGAATCTCAATAGCCTGGGTTGACACATTGTGACTGATCAGCCAAATATGATGATCGGGCAAGTGGAGATCAGGGTGGTTGAGCTGGTTTGGAGTAAACGGATACATATACATACATATATTACTCAAGAATTATATCTGTATGCATGAGAGCGACCGACATACAAGATGGAGACGATAATGAGACATGAACAAGATATACGAATGTGGAATGCGAAAATCATCAAGAACTGTCGTGATATATTAGTGATTATGGAAAACGAAATAGAAGTTGGTTATCACGACGATCACAGGCCATACTTAGTGCGCAGGCGAGAAACCGTGAACCCTGGATGATCCATGGGGCTTGATCGAAACTGGTTTCGCCAAGGCTCCTGCTGATCGGTCCAGATCAGGCAATCACGCAGCGTGGCGACCGGAGTTATATGCCCATAACCGGGATACCAATCCCCGCCGTCAGCCTTGAGTCCTCGCGATCCCGCTCGACGAACAGGTAAATGCAGGACGCCAGGGAACAGGAAAACGTCCAGATCACACTCGCCGTGCTGGATTCCGTCGACGATATAATCGCAGATCGTGGCCCAAGCAGCCCCGGCTTTGGTGCGTCGACGCTTGCGAGCATGATGGTAATGCTCGATCCACGCGTCCTTGTGCATCGCCGTCGTGATCGGGAAATGGTGAGTCGCCTCCCATATTGCTTGCACGTGCTCCTGGTAATACAAAGCCAAGCGTCCCTGCAGCTCGACAAACCAAGGATGATCAGGAAACGCCAGCCCAGGCATAGGTGTCAGGAGGCCATCCCAAGGTGCTGAATCGATCAGAAGCTCAATAGCGCCTCTGGTCAGCACCTTCGGTTGCCAGTGCTTGTCTTTGGGCGCCGGCGATCTTGTCGGAAAGATCCAGCCTGGCGGGCGGGACCACAAGCGAGGGACGAGTTTCTGCCTCACTTCAAGAACTCGAGGCGTCAGATCCCAGACCTGATCAGCACTCCAAGGTTTCCGTGTTGCCATGTGAGCGGAAGTCGGCTTGCCCTGCATGACGACATACAGATCCATGAACCTTTGGTTCGGATTGTAACTGTAATCATCTTCTCCGACCGACGATTGTTTCGCCGGGATGAAAACGCCCGTGAAATTGGGCGGCGGGGCGGTCGCTGTCCTAGTGGCCGCTGGAGGAATGTTGGGATCAGCTTGAGCCGGTTGTTCCTCCTCCAGATCATCGTCATCTTCGTCATCTGACTCCAGCAAAGTAACGGCCTGGGCCAACGAATTTACGCCTGAATGGCTTGGTGCTTGAGTACGGCGATCAGTGCTGCGCGATCGGGCCAGAACAGACAACGTCCTCTCGTCCAGATCAGTCGATTCGTCGTCCGAGTCAATCGCAAGACGTGATCGCTTGGCGGGAATCATCTTTTTCTTCGACGAGCTGGTCTGCTTACGCTTCCCAGAACTCGAGGCCGAAGGCGCTGATCTTGGAGTCGCCGGTGAACGAGATTGAATTGACGCGGGAGCTTTTGCAGTGCTGATCACGGGCTGATCAGCACTATGGACAGGCAAGGAAGCGACGGAGGACGCGGGTGAAGGCGGGGCAGACTCTGGAGACTGTGGCGGTGTTCCAGGTGAAGTAAATGAGCTGATCAGCCCAGGAAGCCGTTGTAAGGCCGTCCGAACTGACCCCGAACCGGTGTTTGGTTTGGTCCACCTATCCATATTCTGCACCGCGAGGTTTTTCAGGTCGGCGTTATGCTGAAGCCAGGCGCGATTATCGAGCTCTAGGGTTTCAAGTTTAGCCCGAGCAAGATTAAGCTCGCGCCGGCAATCTTCAGCCGCTTTCCGACTCTCGCACAACCTTTTCTGTATGTCGGCGCGGCCGATGCGAGAATCGGAAAGTTGCTTGGCCAGGAGCTGGACCTGCTCATCCGAATAGCGAGCCTCGACCTCCCGACGCTCTACGTCCTCGGCAGTGCAGATCTTGTCGTGCAGCAGCTGATCACGGTCGAGACGGTGATCATCGAGCCGTTGTAGATGGCCCACCATCTCGACCATCGAGTCTTTCATCGCCTCAATACGTTCATCTGGAAATAAACATGGAGAGTCAAATACGGATTACAGAAGAAGTGAATGAGATAAACGTACCCTGATGGCGGATGGTAATAGTCAGCGAACCGATCAGCGACTGTAAAGAGGCGACGGTGTCCGAAGGCTTGGAAAGTCGCAGAGCAGCGAGGTCAGCCGACAACTGATCACGCTCCATCGTCAAACCCTGAACGCGATCAGTCATGTCTCGCAAGTCTTGGCCAAGCCGGTCGTGATCTAGCCGGAGAGTCGATAGCTGGGCAGCCAGATCAGCGGAATCATGTGCCAAGAAATCAGCAACGATCCGACGGTCGGATAACTCAGTGGTAAGTGCCCGATTGGTATCATACAGAGAAACCAACTCGGGAATTGCACTTCGGAGTTCCGACCGTAGCCGGCAAGCCTCCACAGGCCCCAACGTGAATGGACCCGATCCATCTATTAGGCGAGCGAGCTGTTCCAGATAACGGAGGGGGCGATCTGAGGAAGGTTGAGCGGGAGGATTCCGAGGCGGGCGATACGAAGCGAGGGTCGTCGACGGACGAATGAGGCTGGTCGTGATCGGCGCCGAGGTCGTGATCGGGGCGATCGCGGAAGTAGTCGAGCTGGAAACGGAAGGCGAGGCAGCGATCGGGCGGGCAGCCGAAGAAGACGAAGAAGGAAGAGAAGATCGGCTCGCGTCGGCCATGGTGATCGCCAGAGAGGAAGTTTAAAAGTGAGTGAGTCGAACTGCAGTCGTTGTGCGGCTGCAGTTAGTCTCAGGGGCGGCTGTGGTAAAGCGATCGGAAAATATTGGGACTGAAGTGGACCACACATGGCCGTTGGTTGGTGACAATAGAACACCCATCAACATATGACGGTTGATGGGTGGGAAAAGGCTGATCACAGTAAAAGGAAAGGTGGCGGACAACGGATATTCACGATGTGGAGAAATCAGCCAAGTACTGTCGTTAAGCCCAGTCCCAGACACTGATGGAATGATGGAGATCACGATCACGATCGTTATCACGGTTACTAAGTGGAGTTCCCGTGGATGTAATATGAGAAGAGTAACTGTTGACATGACGTGTCAAAGGTTGGCGTCCAGCCGATCAATGAATGGTATAGTAGTTGAAGTTGATCATGACACGAAGTTACAGCTTGATCAGCCTGTTATGCCCGAGCAATGAAGATTAAACGTGGAATGAAGTCGGGCATGTGGAGTGACAGGTTGTGTGAGTGATGATAACCTATGGTTTGTCCGAAGATGATGTGGCAAGGCCTGATCAGGCCTGATCAGTCGAGATCGGTGTTATATGGTTGTCCTGACGGGGTATAAAGGTCGGAAGTATGGCCTAGAAGATGAATTGAGTCGTGATGATGATGATCCAGAGCGTTCCCGAGGTGATCAAGGGCTGATCGGCCTGATCACCACCTGATCACTCGGTTGATCACTATGCCGATCGTGATCAGGGCTGATCAGCCTCTGATCAGCGTTCAGATGCAAGGGCAAGTAAGTTCTCGGTTTGGTCGGACTGTATACGAAGTGGACAAGTGCTGAAGAGCAGATCTCAAGTGGTTTCAAGGTCGTTTGTTGAAGATCGGGATGGGTTGAAGATCTTTCGAAGAGTCGGGTCGTGATCAGGGCAGAAGTGGTACAGATCAGCTTGAAGGTGCAGCCAGGATGGGCAAGGTGGTGCTACGCAACCGTGCGACGAAGTAAATAGGTTCGAAGTATAAGTCAGGCATGAGTTGATGTACGGTACACAGGTATAGGACATTGCATATATAATAACAGGTTTTGATTTTCCCCCTAAAGCAAAGAGTCGCTCCGCCACGTGTTGCGGTCATTGGGAGCACAGGGTTGATTAGTCCCCTCTTGCTCAACTATTTCCTGGTTAAGACGCGCTTAGACGCATTTTGGCTTACCGGAAGACCCCCGACGGTTTTGTTTTAGGTGATCGAACCTCACCCTCAACGCGCACGTGTTTGGAACACGTCAATAATATTGGAAAAGGTTTTGTGGAGATAACGTTTGTGGATTACTGTGGAAGATCGTGGTTTGATCGCGTTTTCTTGGTTTCGTTATATCTCTCTCTCATTGGCTGGCCTGATCAGACGAATTTTCCTGATCAGTGCCTAGATACTGATTAAGTATCGACCCCAACCCGTTCTCCGGTGAAGATTTCCACCCGAGGACACCCCCCGTCTCGAGAAGGTCAAACCCTCCGACCTGATCAAGATCATCGTTTTCGTCACCGAGTCCACCTAAGTGAGTGTAACCACCCCCGATCAACGGGTACACAAGGTGAGATGAAGATAAACATAGATCCTGACGCGCATGAAGACCGGCCAGATGACCGGGAGGATCAGATCAGTCACCACAATGGTGATTCATCTGATTCTGATGCTGATCAGGATCAACGGAGTACCCCCTCCGATAGTTGGTCGTCCGGGCCAGTGGGTATCCGGATTCCACCCAAGACTTCTGTCATGGATTTGGAAATCGGCTCCACCACATTCCTAAGAAGGTTTTGACCCATTGGTGTAGAAAGGTCTCAACGATAGACAGCCCCATATTAAATTCGTCTCGTACAACCTCTCTCTGATCTTCAATTCTTAAGCCGTGGATCATTTGGTCGATATAAAATTTTGTAGTATCATGCATGAGACTATTGTTTTGCAAACTTGACTCGTAGTGGTCCCTTCAATATGCATCACTTTTATTTACGCCATCTCATTTCTGATGCGCAGCATTGACAGCTAGAAGTTGTAATTGGACCTTGCGGGAAAGAATAGCTCGGAAACGGCACCGGAAAGTGACCGGAAAGTGACCGGAAAGAATGTATACGTTGTCATTAACAATTTAGACTCAGGTGGGGTCATGACCCCACCTTCGGGTCACGGGTCACGGCCAATAAAACAGCACCCACCCCCACCCCTTCTCTGAATTAACTAATAAAAATCCGTGAATTTGTAGGGTCCTCGGGTGGTATCGGTAGTGTTTAATACCGGTGAAACTAGTTGTATCAATACATGTCGCAACCGAGTCGTAGAGGCGTTAGTGATTGGATAAATTTGTTTGGAAAACACTGTTCAAATACAACTGGCCTCCTGCCTTTGCCCAATAAGCGTTGACAAAAAAAATGTCAGGTTACCAATTAGTAGAAATAAACAAAATGACAGCGTATCGATTGGTAGATTTTGTTTTGCTAATATTAGAAGGGGTAGGTGTGGTAACTCTGATACAAAAACTCAAACGGCCCCAAATTGGCATTTCGTACAAAGAGAAATAGCTAATAATAATAATAAGGTAGTCTATTTAGTCTTAACTATTAGCTACTATGAACTGTTGCACTCTAATTTTTAGCCTCGGCTCAGAGTGACCATTCGTGGGGTCGGGTGGGGATCTTCGATGTCTTATCTCCGCTTGGGACGGTGGCGCTGGATGAATGTTGTAAAAGCACTGTAGACATAGGAGAAACCGTAAACCATCCTCTCGGTAACTTGGATTTTTGCTCTCCTACTCCGCGACAGCAAATAACTGACTCTTACAATGCGACCATATTGTGTCGACATGATCCCATTGCGTATAGGAACGGCCTTCAAATATCGTCCTATTCCGTAATTGCCACATCCACCCGTAGGCTATGCTGCATATCCCCCACCAGACTCGTTGAAACAGGCATTGATATGACAGAAATTCCATCCCACACATTTTCATCATCGCCTTATCTAAAAAGGTAGTGTCTGTTGGTGCCTTGCGTTGTACGATTTCTTCTTGGTACTGTGACACAACGTCTCCCGTAGATGTCGAGCCAGTCCACTGTTCGATTAAACGCCTCCAGAATAACTTAGCTCTAGTACAACCCCACATGATATGTCTTGCATCCGTGTGGTGACTATTGCACGCTGGGTCTAGTATGCACGATTCTTTACCTGTAGGTTTAACAAAGAAGGTGTTTAGTTGCATCGTAGTTAGCCGATATAACACCCACACTTGATAATCGGATAAGATGTGGTTATTCTTCCAGATCTGCTTCGGAGATTGATCCTGGAGAGTTTTCCACCAGCAATCCCGACTTTGCTTACGGTCCCATTTGTCCATAACAGGTAACAGGTCGTTGGCCATCGCTTGGTAGTACATCCGCTTGCTTTGCTTTCGTAGGTACGCTTGAATTCTCCAAATTGATCGAATATCTCCATCTAGCAAGCATGGAAAGTCGTGTAAGTCTGGATGCGGCTGACACACTACATATTTTTTGTTTTCCTTTATCCACTGTTCCACAGCCGGGTCTGTAGAAGATTGCACTATCCAGAAAATTCCGTTCTCTTGCTGTTGCAGGTGCGTGGTGTATGCTGTCCCTTTGTGTATGCCTTCCAACCTACCGGAATCTCGTTTTCTCCAGTGAATGGTAGACAAAAGTGTGGGACAATGAAACAAAGTTATTGGAGGTGCCTGTCCGATGTATTGGCCTACCTCCACCCGGGAAGGTAATATTATGGGCACATCCATCTCTAATCTTGGCATTGTATGCGAAGTTTTTCCTGTTTGTGGTTACCTGCCACGAGTATTCCACTTTAGAATTCGTTTAAGACGTAAAGTAGCAATGGGTACTTCCGGCATCTTAAGATTTCCGACGAGGACAGGCGTTCGCATGCGGTCATCCTGATCCATGCATTGTCTGCCACGGGAAGCGCCCCAGAATCCTGCATATGGATGTTAAAATTCCGTGATGAGGATTTTCGAAACATCACTTCGATTAGAAGAATTTTCCCCGTTTCCATACCGCGTGCTGACTTACTTCCTATTGGAGTTGCATTTCTCGTAAGCTGGGGTAAATGATGTCTCGTATAATCATCCAGCCTGCTAACTTGATCCGGAGTAGGCCCAATTGAGTGACCTAGCTCTACTGGAAGAGTTTTCTGTTTAGCATTTGTTGCGTAGAAAGAGAAATAGCTAATATTTTCGATGCAGATAAAAGGCTATAAAAAATCCTGGTTTGTTGGACTTTTACCCAATTTTTTTTTGCGACAGATTATGAATAGGAGAAAAGTTATGCACTGTACAGAAAATAAAGAAGGCCCCAAATTGGCAGTTTACCTTACAGTTGGTTGTCTCAGGCGTACGATGCATCTTTAAAGTTTCATGTTTAAGCTCGAGTTTTCATCGTTGGTTCTGTTTATTGCAGCTTTTGTAATTTTATCTACACATATGCTTGGCCCGTACTGTTGACTTGGCTACTACTAAAGAAGGTCGCACTGTCACCTTTCATTTGGAGACTTTTGAATTCTCTCCTTCAGCGCAAGTCTCCAATAGCAAGTTCTTAATGGTACAACTTCGGTCTTGGTCGGTCCGTATTGGGGGAGATGTTATTCGCACCCAGGATATTCGCACCTCTGTACCATAAAACAGGTACAACGTACCGTAAGAAATGAAGCACAAAACAGTCAATTCTGCAGCAAAAGGGAGTGGAGCGATGCACCACAGTGTCGTCGAAGTCGGAAGACATCAGTGATGAATCAGAAGGAGAGAGTAGAGAGGAAGACAAGTCTGAATCGGACGACGATTCGAATAATTCTTGGCCGCTTCGTCTTCGTCTTCAGAGGATGATGACAGCATGCCAAAAGAGCCGTGCTGTTGGCTGAAGCAAACACCTGTAGTAACAAAACCAAAGAGTATTCAACCGTCAGCAGCATAATCACTTCATTTATCAACTTTGAAAAAGACGGTATACATGTACACTCTGTTAAACTTTTAAAGTTACCTTGTGGGGAGCAGGCGACAACTTTGAGATACATATAGCCTAATTCTTATGATAAATGACAACGCCAAGTGAATAGTTCGTAGCATCTTTGTAGCTCATTCGTCGTGTGGTTGGTGTCACCGAGCAAGGGTGCAGTTGCCCTACAGCGAAAAGTTTGTCTTGGTCTCAGGCTCTTAACTAAATGAGTTGACGAACACCATAAGAAATGGAATTCATCATCCCCAACATGTAAACTGAGACCGGCAACTCATTCTCTTAACCGAAGAAACAGCATACCAACAACTTGAGATCGCCCATCCAAGGCATGAGTTGATGAGAATCGACGGAATGCAAAAGACGGTAACCTAGCGAAGATTGTTTGAAAGGATCTTTGTTGCCGGTCACTTCGACGTAAAAGTAGTCGCGATTCTTGACATGTCTCATCGAACGGCGTCGCGCGTATCATATTCCATCAAGTTCACAACCATAGATTGATATGGATTGGTGGAAGTTGGTGCTTTGGTACGGTAGATCTCCTGTCAGCTCAGCCATTGAGCAGCATAATATCATTGAGACGATCCATCTGACACACATGTACATCCCGGTACATTGTACCTTATTTTATGGTACAGGGGGGTGCGAATATCCAAGAGGGGTGTGCGAATAACAACTCCCTCCGTATTGGTTGCCACTAAAACTCCATTGATTGCATTCTACATCGGCGTCATTGCCGCTACCGGATCGTGAATTTTGAGGCCACTGACGTGAAATCTTGTGGTGGTACACGTGGCACCAGACATAGCAATGCTCATAACGAGTCCAAGCAGGACAAAAGCATCCAAGAGAGGCCACCTTCGTCAATACTCAAGACAAATGAGCCAGAACTAGCAACAGCAAAGCCAGCAGCGGTGTCATGATAGTCCAGAAACCATATCGACGGGTACGAGGCCTTCGACGCAAATCTCAAGGATGCCTATATTGCAGTTTAGACACCCCAAGGCTGAAGACGTTGCAAATTTCAAGACGGACAACACTCAGAAGCCGAGCTCCAAGCTGCTTGCACTCAAGTAGGCTATTTTGACCCCCGATTATATTGTCTACATTATGTTCTTCGCCAACCAGCACTCCAGTGACATAGTCTTGTCTCGACTATCCGATATGTACACCGATTTCTTCAACAAAAGAAGAGTTCTTCTTCAAAAGCGCTGTTTCGATCAACAGCGGATTCAACGGCTCCGGCCTTTCGTCCATTTTCGATATTCTGGCGCGTGAAAAGTGATGTCCGACTTTATCTTACGCACAAAATTATTGTATACCCACGTTAGTCGTCATGATGAACTTTGTCGTGGAGATTTTCGTCCTCACATTGCAGCCACGGCGGCGGTTTGGGCACCACCCCATCTCTGTTTACGGAAATGTTTGGTGCTTTGAATGTTAGCCCAATGCACGGAATGATTATGACGTTCGTAGCCTGTATCCTGAGGTACTGTCATTGTGACTTAATATATAACAATTCCATATGGCTAGTCGAAGCGTAGAACGATGACTATTTTTTGCGGTTCTTTTTCTCATGCGTACGAACGAATAGGACCGATTTAAGCATGTTACTTTCAAGTCTCATTATTCGCTATGTGAACCCGAGCGACAATAATCTGCGGAACAGGAGACTGAAGCCGAGATGGCCATATAATTTGTTCCCCGAATTTGCTATACACCCCGGTTCATATGTATTTATAGAAGTGGTTTATTTGCAATGGGATCCTCCAGATTAGATTTTTCACAGCTACGTGGGATACCGTGTCAGTCTTTTATAACCTTGACAAAATAATGACATTATGTGCTGCAGGTAATATTAAAGTTCCTATAACTGTTACATGTTTGGTGCATCGTAA
>MIQA02018236.1:0-14029 GCA_001887855.2 Sclerospora graminicola | reverse complement strand
CACAATCAGCCTAATGTCCCTTGAGCAAAAGACCATCCACATATACGGTTAGTAGCATATCAATCTCCCCCTCTTGGAATCGGTCGTAAAGGCCCCAGTCGCGCTCCTCTCGGACAAAACCTAGATGTGGTAAAGCGATGTAAAAAAATCAGCCAAGTACTGTCATTACGCCCAGTCCCAGACACTGATGGAACGATGGAGATCACGATCACGATCGTTATCACAATTACGAAGTGGAGTTCCCGTGGATGTAAAGCGAGGTGAGCAACGGTTGACATGACGTGTCAAGGGCAGTCGTCCAGCCGATTTATGAATGGTATAGTGGTTGAAGTTGATCATGACACGAAGTTACGGCCTGATCAGCTTAGTATGCCCGAGCAATGAAGATTAGATGTGGAATGAAGTCGGGCATGTAGAGTGGCAGGCTGTGTGAGTGATGATAACCTATGGGTTTGTCCGAAGATGACGTGGCAAGGCCTGATCAGGCCTGATCAGCCGAGATCGGTGTTATACGGTCGCCCTGACGGGGTGTAAAGGTCGGAAGTATGGCTTAGCAGATGAACTGAGTCGTGATAATGATGACCCAGAGCGTTCCCGAGGTGATCAAGGGCTGATCGGCCTGATCACCACCTGATCACTCGGCTGATCACTATGCCGATCGTGATCAGGGCTGATCAGCCCCAAATCTGCGCCCAGATGTAAAGGTAGATGAAGCTCTCACTCAAGCCGGCTTGGATCGGTTGATCACGGCCGATCGCGGTGCTGATCACGATCGGGATGGTGAAGATCGGCATAGAGTTTGGCCATGATCAGTCGAGGACCGGATCGGGATCAGTCGAAGATCAGTCAGAAAAGGGTACGAATCAGGTTGAAGATCAACGAAGAACGTTCTACGAAGATGCTGGAATAAATCAGTTGGCAAGAAGTTCAAGGTAGAAGTGTCAGGTAAGCCACATAGGTTGGTGTAGGTTACATTTGGTACTGGATTTTTTAGGTTTATAATATTAATATCAGGTTCTGTTTTCCCTCCAAGTAAAGAAGTCGTTGCGCCACTTGGCGCTACTTTTGGGAACCGGGGGCTAACAAGGCTCCCCCCGTTCATTTGTTCCCGGACGAGACGCGCATAGGCGCACTTTGGCTCGACGGAAGTCCCACGACGGGATTTACTTGGGTTAAACACCCTCACGAGGTTTTGATTTTCCCCCTAAGCAAAGAGTCGCTCCGCCACGTGTTGCGGTCATTGGGAGCACAGGGTTAACTAGTCCCCTCTTGCTCAACTTATTTCCCGGTTAAGACGCGCTTAGACGCATTTTGGCTTACCGGAAGACCCCCGACGGGTTTGTTTAGGTGATCGAACCTCACCCTCAACGCGCACGTGTTTGGAACACGTTAATAATATTGGTAAAGGTTTTGTGGAGATAACGTTTGTGGATTACTGTGGAAGATCGTGGATTGATCGCATTTTCTTGGTTTCGTTATATCTCACTCTCATTGGCTGGCCTGATCAGACGAACTTTCCTGATCAGTGCCTAGATACTGAATAAGTGTCGACCCCAACCCGTTCTCCGGTGAAGATTTCCACCCGAGGACACCCCCCCGTCTCGAGAAGGTCAAACCCTCCGACCTGATCAAGATCATCCTTTTCGTCACCGAGTCCACCTAAGTGAGTGTAATCAGCCCCGATCGACGGGTACACAAGGTGAGATGAAGTTAAACATAGATCCTGACGAGCCTTCAGACCGGCCAGATGACCGGGAGGATCAGATCAGTCACCACAGCGGTGATTCATCTGATTCCGATGCTGATCAGGACCGACGGAGTACCCCCTCCGATAGTTGGTCGTCCGGGCCAGTGGGTATCCGGATTCCACCCAAGACTTCGGTCATGGATTTGGAAATCGGCTCCACCACAATGGTGCGCGTGCCCGGATCACTTGGTGACTCAGGATATCACCGTGATTCTTTTGATGATGAAAAAGATGTGAAAATCAAAGTGGAGGAAACTTTTTCGGGTGTATTGGAGGAAGGCGTATCGCCTCCGATGCTGTCCATATCTAAAGGAAGCGATGGTCGACCTGGTCTGGTGGAGTGCCAGGTCGAAATTAAAGATGAAACAACTCCCCACATGGCCCCGATCGGGGCCGATCTGGGTTATAGTAAAGTTAACTATAATCCGGGAAAGGATCGAGGTGCTGACCTCGATCCTATGCATAAGATGAAAATGGAAAAAGAATGGGGACTGATCGATACGATCTACTTAAAAACATGGAACCAAATTGTACTGAGATCGCCGCAGACTGAACCTAGATTGGATTAAAGTGTGGTGAAGTGACTTATAAAATAATGTAAGGCACTTTCCAAAGGGCGCATCCTGATTGGTGGAAATGAGGGCCAAGGGTGTAGGCGCCGGATGGTCGCCGCCGATGAAGTCTACCAGCGGCCAGGTGGCGCCAGGCTGGAGACCACGTCGGCGGACCTGACAAGGGGCGAGGATAGTCGGATAAGCGGGCTGAGCAGATGGAAGGACTATGGAGGTTTGACGGCCGAGGCGCGGATGGCGGAAGGCCAAGATGGCGAACTGTTCGTAAGGATGGAGTGGAAGGGGCCCGAAAGAAGAGGATTGTTCTAGTGGAAAGAGTATGCACCGGAATCGTAGGAAGGGCTGCCAAGGGACCGCTAGCGTCAGCGGCCGAGGGGCGCGGATGGGTGGCTATCCGGCCGAGCCGGTCGGGTACAATGTACCATTCGGACTGGTACCACATGGGTTCAGTGTACCGGCCGGGTTGGTACCATTTGGGGTTGGAGTACCGGCCGTACCGGTACACAGAATCGGAGTTAGCCGGGTTGCGTGGGTAAGGTACATGACTGGTCAGACGTGTTATTTGAGGTAGGTTACACAAAGGGAGTATTGGACATAGGATAAATCAGTATACGTTTCGCTTTCTTAGACACAAGTCGCTTTTATTGGTTCACGGCAGAGGGCTAACAAGGTCCCCTCTTGCTGTTATTGGTTTGCCGGGGAAGGTTAAGTTAACCCACCGGAAGTCCCCTGACCGGGAGTCGCGGCGACTTCGTATACTCACCTCAAGTCGCCCGTGTTTTAAACACGGTATCAAGTATTGGGAAGTGGTGACATTTGGCCTTCTGTGGATACACATTTGGATTCGCCCTTCATTGTTATTGGTTTAGCTGGCCTATCGATTATTCTCGGTCCAGCCGGTACTATACAAACTTCAAGTGTCTTATTGGTTTAGCTGGCCGATCGACTATTCTCGGCTCAGCCGGCACTATACAAAGTTCAAGTGTATTGCCCGACGAGCTCCCCGGTGACGATTTCCGCCCAGGAGCTACCCCTAGTCCTACCCTTCATCTCCCTATTGGACGGATTTACACTTTTCGCCCTAGGTTCCATCAAGAGAGCTAACCACCCAGTACTGACGGGTACACAAGGTGAGCTTTTAACATGCAACATTCGAGCGGTCGCGATCAAGCGGATGGAAGCGACCTATCCAGCCGGCCTCAAGCCGGATCGGATCATGACTCGGATGGACGGAGTACCCCTCCGGTAGTCAGTCGTCTGGGACCCCCGTGGGTGTTCGCGTCTCAGGAAGATTTCTGAGAGCGACTACACCACAATGGTGCGCGTGCCCGGATCTCTTGGATATCACCGCGAGTCCCTAGCGGGCGAAAGACCTAAACCTGTCAAATTTGTTGACGATGTTGTGTCGGGTGCATTGGGGGGAGGCATATCGCCCCGAATGCTGCTGAAGATGGAAGGATGCGATGGTCGCCTCGGATTGGGGGAGTTCGAGGTTGACATTAAAGAAGAAGTTACTCCCCTAGAGGCTCCGCCGGGGGCGGATTATGGTACTACTTACAGTGCCGGCCGCTACACGGATGGAGCCGGATCGGACTATGGTGCAAGTCGCCATAGTCCGAGGAAGGATCATGGTTCCGACCATGATCCTAACGAACGAATGCATATTTTGGATATAAAAGAAAAGATAAAGGAAGAAAAAGCGGAAGTCGGATACGACCGGAGTGGGAAGCCGGCCGGATCGGGACCAAGTCGCGATCTGGCCCCTCTACCCCTAAAGAAACCGGATTGGCAGGAATTGGATTATCTGACCTACAAAGATAAACCGCTTTTCGAAGAGGAAGAAGAGAAGCAGGACGGCCTATCAACGGATATAGATTTGGAGCGTGCTTTCCATCTTCACGAGTTGGGGCAATTCTTGCGGACGGATAAGGTACTAAAAATAACACGGCCGAAGATCATAGGCGGATTGAAAGGTCCCGTCTCTCCCCCAACTCTCTCAGACGGCCACGTGTCCCTCATTAGAGGACTATTCGACCAACTCAAACAAGCCGGCATCAACACCGGCGTGTTTGATCCGAACGAGTTGTTTGATCTGAAGATGGACAAGTTGAAGGAGGCGTCCAGCGCCCTGCACGACCACTTGGTACCGCTAGTGGGTTGCTCGCCGCCGTCGAAAAAGATGACAGCTACGACTGGAGTGGCGCCGTCCACGCCGCCGGCAACAAGCAAACCGGCCGGGATACACTCAGGATCTTCGCAGTACGAGTCTGCCCCTTCGGAAGCAGACTCATCTGATTCATCAGTGGGTATCACCCGCATGACGCTTGGCCCAAGGGGAGCAGCGCGTGTGGCGACAGCCATGAGACTTGGAGGACGTGAGGATCCGGGTACGCCCGAGCGGAAGAACGCCGGCCAGTACAGCGTACAGGCCTGGCGGACAGCGACGGCGGATCCAGAACCAAAGGAGGAAGACGAAGACGCGGACGGGCGAATTAAGAAGGAACGCCAATCTGGCAGCCCGGCTGCCCCTCAAGCCGCCCCTCAAGTCGCCCCTCAAGTCGCCCCTCAAGTCGCTCCTCAGGTGCCGGATCACCTGCAAAACATGTTCTCGGCGATGATGGAGCGATACTTGGAAGAGCAACGTCGGCTGAGCGCCAGCCGCGGCAGTCCGAAGTCACCGGACCAGCCCGCTCGTCGTGGGACACAGGCCCCCGAACCAGTCCAGTACTATGCGAGGGAGCCGAGTGATGAAGATATGGAGTCGGTGCAGTCCAAGCAAAGTGAACCCCATGCCGCCCCGCCGAGCCGTCAGACAGGTCGCCGGATCGGACTTCGGCCAACGAACAGGAAGCTGTCTCTCAGCGACGTGGATATGGAATCCGTCAGGTCGGCCAAGTACCATTACGATCCGGATGACCTGGATCTGGGGATGTCCCGCCGAGCCCATATGGCCTCGGCCCAAGCGTTTGACGCGGATTCGGGAGCGATCACGAGGGTGCGAATGTCGGCCACGTCCGAGCTGAAAGACTTCACCGGACGCGACGCGGACGAGGACCAGGCCCGAGGATGGTTGAGCAAGACGAAGTCGGCATTTCTCAGAGACCGGACGTCGGACTATGAGAAATGCCTGATCTTCGGGGATTTGATGAAGGGACCAGCGAAACACTGGATCCAACAGCTCAGCCGGGAAACCCGAGGAAATTGGAGGGGATTGGCCGGTGCGTTCGAGGAGCAATACTGCGGAGCTGGAATGTCAGCGGCGCGACAATATTTCCACTCCAAGAAGCGACCGGATGAGACCCCCCTGGAGTATCTCCATCGTTTAAATGTCGCTGGCATGAGAGCGGATATTCCCGTTAAAGAAGACACCAGCCGGTCGGAAGCTGCCCGCGAACACGTGGAACTTTTCATCAGCACGTTGGACGATCGGGAGCTGGCAAACCAGCTGGCGTTACTGGGGGTGAAGAATACGACGGAGCTGGAAGTGACGTTGCGCACGTACCTAAGGGCGAAGAAGCAAGGCCCCAAGGCGGCAGTTGGAACCGGCCGTTTCAAGTCCCGATTTAACGCGGATCAAGGAGGCCGGCCGCCATCTACCAGGACGGCCCGAGCCGTCCGCATGGTCGCCCGAGAGTCAGACGCGACCAGCTCGGAAGAGGAGTATCAGCGATCTGGGGGCGAGTCTGAGGAGGAACAGTATCGGTACCTTTTCTCGGCAGAAGCCAGTCAGCCGTCCAGGCTGCCAGCTGATTCCGGTCAGTCGAAGAGTTTTCCGGCTCGAGCTGACCAGGATTACCCTAAGCGCAAGTGCACCCACTGTGGGTCCATCAAGCATGACGACCGGAGCTGCTGGAAGCGGCTGACGTGCAAGAAGTGCGAGAGGAAGGGACACCCGGCGGAACACTGTCTGTTCACGTGTAAGGCTTGCGGGGAGGTGCATGAGGCGGGACTGTGCCCAATGGAAGAATTCTACAACCTGTTGAAGAAGTGGTACGTCCCGACCAAGCATGCTGGAATGTTGCCGCCCGGAGCGGAAAAGATGTTAAACTAGATCGCTCGCCAGGTTGGAATCTGGTTCGAGCCGAGCGGTCTAGTGTTAGTATCTATGCATATGTCGGTAAAGAGGATAATCAAGAAGCAAAGCAAAGGATAACCGACAATACATGTAAGTTTGACGATTACGTCACCCGGTCCCCGGCCGGTACGGCTGACCCCTTCCTGGTGAGCAGTATACGGACGGATGAGTATTCCCGGTCTGAAGTGCGAATGGAATTGAACTTGTTACCTGGCGAGTCGCGAGGTTATTGGAAGTATCACTCGCCGGATAAATGGTTCAAGCAGGCCAAGGCGGATGGAAAAATCAATAACCAGAAAGCTACCATGTTGTTCGATTCTGGCGCAGAAGTGTCTATCGTAGACACCACCTTTGCTCGTAAGGTGGGGTGTGAGATAGACGAGACGAAGCGGCAGGAATGTATCGGCATTGGAGAAAGTTCGTACATGACCCAAGGAAGGACAAGAGTCAAGATTACGTTAGCTGGGTCGTTGGTATATTACTTTACCGCCTGGGTAGGCAAGCTGGCCGGGCAGGATGCAATTTTGGGCATGGATTTTATGGTCCCGGCCGGTATACGGCTGGACTTATCGCATGGAACATTGACGTTGCCGGACGAGGTACAGATCCAGCTGGCCGGCCGGCGGCCCTTATATGGCGCCTACGTCCAGTTCCTCAAGCTAGGTCAGTTTGTAACGGTGCCAGTGGGAAAGGCGGTGGAAGTAATGTTACGGCCGCACGACCGACGGAGTAAGTTATGGCTGACAAGGGGCGAGTGCTGGGTACCATCTGTGGTTAAAGGGAGTGGACATCTCAACTTCATAAGCGTGACCAACATCTCTGAAAAACCCCTCACCTTGCATGAAGATGTGATTATTGGAATGTGGCTGGCCGAGGATAAAGTGCCCCGCCGGCCGGGCTATGTCACTATTGGCTCAAGACGCTATATCGAGTGGCAAAACCTGGCTTTTCAGGCAACCACCGATCTGGTCAGCGAAGAGGAAGAATTAGAAGAGGACCAGACTCCGATGGTGGATAAACCCGAGTACCGGACCCCTTCTAAAATATTGACGCGGAGCCGGCCGTCGCCGGATCCGGCTGAATGCATTGACCGAAGCTACGCCCCGATCGCGGAACTGGTTTTGCCCACTCGGAGGGAGACGGACGAACGACAGGGTCGGGAGAAAGGACCAAGCAGAGTTGCATATACGGTCAGCCCCGATGACGGTTGTGACGACCGAAGTGAAAGCGGATCGGCCCTGCCGGCCGAGCAGAATTCGGAAATAGCCGAATGCGGATCGGCCCAGCCGGCCGAGCAGAATTCGGAAATATCCGAAGGCGGATCGGCCCAGCCGGCCGAGCAGGATCCCGAAGCGGCCGAAGCCGATCAAGTCTGCATTCATGAAGGGGGCGAACTATATGTTGAAGGCATGGAAGAGCAGATGGCGGTGCTACCTGAGGTGACCCCCTGCCCCCCAGCAGTCACTATCGACGATCTACAAGTGGGAGACCCGGATGTGAACACCCCGGAGGAGATCAGCAGATTGAAGGATATTATATGGAAAAGACGACATCTGTTGATCGGACCAGGGAACGCACTTCCTCCGGCCGCCCATGGGGCGGTTTGTGATATTGATGTGGGAGGTGCCAAGCCGGTAGCACAGAGATGCCGAAGAGTCGCCCCCCAATATCGGGAAAAGCTGTCAGAGCTTATCAAGGGTTTGCTGGCCACCAAGATAATTCAGCCGTCCACCTCGCCATGGGCTTCGCCCATTGTAATTATCATTAAGAAGAATGGGGTGGATATAAGGTTGTGCATCGATTACCGGCTGGTGAACCGGCTGACTAAGCTGATGATTTATCCGATGCCGCTGATAAACGACCTGCTGGAGGACCTGGATAAAGTTTTGTGGTATTGCTCATTGGACATGGCCAGTGGATTCTGGGTGGTCTCTATGACCGATCGTGCACGGGAGATCTCTGCATTCGTGACGCCTTTCGGGTTGTTCGAGTGGAACCGGATGCCGTTCGGTCTGAAGAATGCTCCGCAGATTTATCAACGGCTGATAGATAACGCGCTGTACGGACACTTCAAGATCAAGGCGGATCAAGATCCGGCTCTGGTCGGGGATGTGTTCGCCGAAGGTGACCCGGACCCCGACCCAAAACCTTCAGTTTTGGGGCGGCGGTCTTACATTGATGACATTCTCGTTACGGCAACTACCTGGGATTTATTGTGTGACAAAGTGGAGAAGCTGATGGTTACGTGTGAAAAGTGGAATCTTTCGATTAGTGTGGTTAAGAGTTTCTGGGGAAAGACTAAGGTAACCTATCTGGGTCATCAAGTGTCGATTGCCGGATTGGAGGCTAACCCGAAGGATTTGGAGTCCTTGAGTAATCTGCCTTTCCCGCGATCCCTAAAGGCTATGCAATCCTTTTTGGGCAGCCTGAATTATTACAGTCGGTTCATCGAGGATTTTGCAGTCTATGCGGCGGTCTTGTATGAGTTGCGGGAGGTGGATTACCATAAGCTGAGAGAGCAGGATAGGCAAGCGGAGACGCAGGCCGGGCCGGCAATTTCAGCCAATGAGGAAGCGCCCTTTTCGGTTATTTCAGCCAATGGGAAGCGCCCTTCGATATTCAGCCAATGGGAAGCGCCCTTTTCAGGTATTTCGGCCAATGAGGAAGCGCCCTTTTCGGGTAGTTCAGCCAATGGGGAAGCGCCCTTGTCTGCCCAGACAAGCGACCGGCCGCCGAACCCCGACGCGGCCGGCCCGGACGATCATATGACCCGAGCGATGGTGGCTTTTGGCATGCTAAAGGCGAAGATGGCGACCACACCGGTCTTGAAACATTTCGATGTTAATAAGACTCCGGTGGTCATCATCTACGCTAACAAGTGGGCCATCTCGGCCGCTCTCGTGCAAGATCATGATGGAGTGTACTGTCCCGTGACCTTCACCAGCCGGACCCTGAAAGTTAATGAAGTTAATTACGGATTGGTGGATAAAGAAGTTCTGGCTCTATTACGGATCTTGGATGTGTGTTATACTATGCTGGTGTCTCGACCTATCAAAGTACTATCCAGACGGTCGACCCTATCATGGCTCCTGACGGCGAATGGGATTGATGGCCGGCTGGGGAGATGGGCGGCTCTGTTGTCTCAGTGGTCCCTCGAAGTGATTAAGTGTACTAAAGGGGAAGAAGAAATTCTGGGCACATTGGCTGCCAGCATTACCCCCAGGGCAGAAGTGGAGGAAGCACTGATAGCGATCGCACCTCGGAAGCAGCCTCGACAAACTATCGTATTGCCGCCGCCAACAGTGGGACCCACGGAGGAACTAATGGTTTTGAGTTTCGATGGGTCGGCGAGTGTAAAGAAAGGGGTCGGGGCCTATAGAGCCATTTTGTGGAAGCTGCCCGAATGGAAGGCGATCGCGGCCGCCTCGGATTTCACGCCTGGCATCACGGTGAACGAAGCGGAGTATAGGGGATTACTGCTGTCCTTAGATCTGCTGGCTGGCCGGACACAGGGGCGGATCATCATATGCGGTGATTCCAACCTAGTGATCCGGCAAATCACCGGAGAGATAGATTGCAAGGCGCCGCGGCTGAGACTGCTAAATGATCGGGTTATGTCCGCCTTGCGGAGGTGGCCGGAGCACGAATTGCTGCACGTCAAACGAGACTGGAATAACAGCGCAGACCATCTGGCCACCTTAGCCATGCGAGATCAGACCGGACTCACCGTCTCGGATCCAGGATTGTTAGACGAATTGGCGGAGATGAACAGACTGTCGGAGATAATCAAACCGGCCGCTAGCGACGAGGGTCCCTCGCCCGAATCCAGCCGTCCCGGGGAAAAGGAATATAACGACCGCGACTGGGAACAGGACGTCCACGCCCGATCGAACCAGGAAGTACCCTGCAGCAATAAAAGGCCCCTCTAGGCGGACCCCCGAGCAGGCCTGGCGAGGCTAACCACGGTTAGTAGTCAACAGTGAATGTTTGGAGTGGGAACGGAGAGGAACGGATGGATATATTAAAAAAGGAAAACTGAGAGAAATAGAAGAATTAAAGCAAGCCCGACTACTCATCCCCGTCGACGATTATACTTGCCTCGGAGCCGAGTCACGCGAAGCCCAGGGTGGTCGGAGGGCCGTGCGCGGTATTGATTGCGCCAAGGATCTTGCCGGTCGATGGCCGCCAAAGATTGAGAAAGAGAGGTGGTCTGATCCAACGCATCTAGGCCGGGATACCACGTCCCTCCTTCCGCTGCACATCCACTCCGGCGGTTTGGCAGATGGAGCATGAACGGGAAGAGAAACAGGTCCAAGTCACATTCACCATCCCGGATACCCGCCATGATGAACGCGCACAGACGGACCCACGCTTCGGAAGCTCGCCCCCGACGATTCTTGCGGGCAAGGGAGTACCTGCGGAGGGACTCGTCCGCTCGCTTGTTCTCGGCCGAGATGTACAGGAAGTGGGTAGATTCCCAGATGGCCCAAGCGTGAGTCACGGTGAAATCATGAAGTCTCGCTTTGAATTCCGTGAACCATGGATAGGATGGAAGCCCCATATCCGGCATCTTGGTGTGCAAGATTTTCCAGGGCTCGGTCTCCATGAGTGTGTCGATGGCGCCCGACTTCATCAGGTTAGGGTCCCAAGTCTTTGACGGTGCCTTGTAAAATCGTGGGAATAACCAGAGATGCGGACGGGACAGAGATTGAGCAAGTTGGGAACTGGAGATATCAGCCAGGCTGGTATTGCCCAGTTGCTCGACTGCCCAAGGCAGTATGGCAGACCGATCCGCCCCACTGGGGAAACGCCCTTCCGATAACCATAGAAGCGGAAGTTTGGGAAAAGAGGGCGCAAGAGTAAGAGTACTCCTCCGGACTCTAGACCTGGCGGCCGGTCGCTGAGGTCGGCGTGTAGTACGCGACCCGGCCGAGGTTGAGCGTCGTTGTCTGGCCGAAGACTGGGGAAGAGGTTCCTCTGAGTCACTCAGGTCGGGAGGGGTCAACCACTGATCCGGGATGTCATCGTCGTTGTCCTCCACTTTCTCCTCGGCCACTCTGTCGGAACTCGAGTTACGCGCGACCGGAGCGGCCGGGGCGTCGACAATGCTGGGAGGCAAGGATGGGTCGGACGGGTCATGCTCCCCGGAACCAAATCCTGCCGGCGGCGGAGTCTGCAGATCTATGATCTGATCGGACCCCACTGGACTCGTCGTCCGCCTACCGGAGCGGGAAGGGCGGCGACGGGTATCCGAGCGAGAACGGAGTAATGCAACGTTGACTTGCTGAATCTCGTAATCCTCGTCTTCTTCGTCATCGTCATAGATAACCGAAGGGGAGGATGGTCCCGAGTCCGAAGAAGAATTAGGGGGCGTGGCCGCGGGTTCAGAAGAGGGCACGGCCGCTGACTCAGAAGAGGGGGCGCGGCCGCCGACTCAGAAGGGGGCGCGGCCGCTGACTCAGAAGAGGGCGCGGCCGCTTCGGATTCCGAGTCCTCTTCAGAGTTAGAACTAGGAGTGAGACCGGTTCTACCTGGAGTGTATTGAGGGGATGGAAGAGGGGACCGCTCCGCGAACAGGCTGTCCTCGCTCTCCGACCCGGGCTCTTCCCCGTCGTCCGACTTGTCTGGAGGACATTGGCGCGAGGGTGGGGATTCGCTCTGCTTCCTCTTCTTAGGCGGGCTGGCATCAGCCAAAAAGGGGCTGGAGCCGGCCGGACGTTTTTGCCCTTGCGATCCTGCCGGGACGGACGAAGAGTTGGGACTGGCAAGGGGCGAGTCGGAGCCGGCGGGAGGTTCCTCAGGTTCCGACCCTGCTGCGGCAGGCAACGGGGTTGGGTTCGGCGGAGAGGTCTTCCACTGACCCACCATTCCCAAGACAGACAAGACGGATTCCCGTACCTCGGGAGGAGCTCGAAAAAGGGGAGCGGCTTGGCTCTGAGTTGCCTCGAGCTGGTTTTGAAGTCCACACAATAAGGACCTAAAACGATCCTCTTTATCCAGCATGGCATGACAAACACGGTCCGCCCGAGCCAGTATGGCATGGGCGTCGGAATTCTCCTGGCGGGCCCGGTGCAGCTCAGAACGCAACTCCTGTTGCCGAGAAGTGGTTTCTTGCAACTGCCGCTCCAGATCCGTGATTTGGCGAAGGGCCTTGGCGTGGGAGTCGCGCAGGTGGTCGCGGCTGTCCCGCACCTTATCCAGGTCTTGAGACACCTGGCAGAGCCGGGTACGAAGATGCGTAAGCTCCCGAGACATGTCCGGAATTTTGGCAGATTGCTGTTTCAGCTCTTCTAACTGTTGAACTGCGGAGTGACAAGAAAATAAAAAACTGTAAGCAACTGGGCCATCGCGTAAGAAGAGACGAGGCACTCACGCTGAAGCTTGGATCGTTGGACCAGTTCCTGATTAGCAGACCGGAGAGGTTCAACGACGTCTTCCAACATGCGGAGGCGGTTACGCTCTCCTGTCAGGATGGTGACTTGGCTCTTGAGATCGGCCACTTGTTTCCGGAGATCGATTACTTCCGGAGATGGACCCCGAGCGGCGGCTTCGTCAGCCCGGCGGTTGGCAGCGGCGAGTTGCCGAACCAAGTCGGCCTGGATCTGCTCCAAGTCATCCACCTGGGCGGTCAACATGTCCAGCCTCTTTTCCATCCCCGCTGTCTCGGAGATCGGGGTGGATGGCGCGGCCGCTCGTTGTAGAGCGTCCGTGAGTTGACCTACAATGGCCCTGAGGCGGGCCACCTCATCCTCCGCTGCTTTGCGACCAAGTTTCAGTTCGGCGACCCGGGGGTTCAGGCGGTCCAACATCGCGCAAGAAGTTTTGAAGCTCCGAAACAGAGATTCATAGTTGTCCTGACAGGATCGAAGCTCCTCCCGAAGGGAAGAAACGACGACTTTCAGTCTGTCCCGTTCGCCGCAGGCTTGGCCGTGAACGCGGAGCGCGGCCTCGGCGTCAGCGGACGACAGCACCAGATCGGGAGTGCGAGACGATTTCGGCGGTTGTGCGACCTCCACTCCGCTGGCAGGCGAGTCGTCGTCCACGAGAACAAGACGGCAGACGTTGGCCTTGTCGATTTGCAAGACTGGAGATTAATCAAGACAGTGTCAGTATTGGTGGACATGCAGGCTAGCCAGGGTGGAGACCGACTGAGCCCATGGAGATGTTATAAAGTGGTGGGATGACGTACCAAAGCGAGGCATGGATGAGCGGTATCGGGTCAAGTAAGTTCGAGTGAGATCGTGTCCCGACCGTTGTGCGGCCGTGTCGCGACTCAGGGGCGGCTGTGGTGAAGTGACTTATAAAATAATGTAAGGCACTTTCCAAAGGGCGCATCCTGATTGGTGGAAATAAGGGCCAAGGGTGTAGGCGCCGGATAGTCGCCGCCGATGAAGTCTACAAGCGGCCAGGTGGCGCCAGGCTGGAAACCAGGTCGGCGGACCTGACAAGGGGCGAGGATAGTCGGATAAGCGGGCTGAGCAGACGGAAGGACTATGGAGGTTTGACGGCCGAGGCGCGGATGGCGGACGGCCAAGATGGCGGACTGTTCGTAAGGATGGAGTGGAAGGAGCCCGAAAGAAGAGGATTGTTCTAGTGGAAAGAGTATGCACCGGGATCGTAGGAAGGGCTGCCAAG
>MIQA02018235.1:0-11758 GCA_001887855.2 Sclerospora graminicola | reverse complement strand
GTTACACAAAGGGAGTATTGGATATAGGATAAATCAGTATACGTTTCGCTTTCTTAGACACAAGTCGCCTTTATTGGTTCACGGCAGAGGGCTAACAAGGTCCCCTCTTGCTGTTATTGGTTTGCCCGGGGAAGGTTAAGTTAACCCACCGGAAGTCCCCTGACCGGGAGTCGCGGCGACTTCGTATACTCACCTCAAGTCACCCGTGTTTTGAACACGGTATCAAGTATTGGGAAGTGGTGACATTTGGCCATCTGTGGATACACATTTGGATTCGCCCTTCATTGTTATTGGTTTAGCTGGCCGATCGATTATTCTCCGTCCAGCCGGTACTATACAAACTTCAAGTGTCCTATTGGTTTAGCTGGCCGATCGACTATTCTCGGCCCAGCCGGCACTATACAAAGTTCAAAGTATATTACCCAACGAGCTCCCCGGTGACGATTTCCGCCCAGGAGCTACCCTAGTCCTACACTTCATCTCCCTATTGGACGGATTTACACTTTTCGCCCTAGGGTCCATCAAGAGAGCTAACCACCCAGTACTGACGGGTACACAAGGTGAGCTTTTAACATGCCACATTCGAGCAGTCGCGATCAAGCGGATGGAAGCGACCGATCCAGCCGGCCTGAAGCCGGATCGGATCATGACTCGGATGGACGGAGTACCCCCTCCGGTAGTCAGTCGTCTGGGACCCCGTGGGTGTTCGCGTCTCAGGAAGATTTTCTGAGAGCGACTACACCACAATGGTGCGCGTGCCCGGATCTCTTGGTGACTCTGGATATCACCGCGAGTCCCTAGCGGGCGAAAGACCTAAACCTGTCAAATTTGTTGACGATGTTGTGTCGGGTGCATTGGGGGAAGGCATATCGCCCCAATGCTGCTGAAGATGGAAGGATGCGATGGTCGCCTCGGATTTGGGGAGTTCGAGGTTGACATTAAAGAAGAAGTTACTCCCCTAGAGGCTCCGCCGGGGGCGGATTATGGTACTACTTACGGCAGTGCCGGCCGCTACACGGATGGAGCCGGATCGGACTATGGTGCAAGTCGCCATAGTCCGAGGAAGGATCATGGTTCCGACCATGATCCTAACGAACGAATGCATATTTTGGATATAAAAGAAAAGATAAAGGGAGAAAAAGCGGAAGTCGGATACGACCGGAGTGGGAAGCCGGCCGGATCGGGACCAAGTCGCGATCTGGCCCCCCTACCCCTGAAGAAACCGGATTGGCAGGAATTGGACTATTCGACTTACAAAGGCAAACCGCGATTCGAAGAGGAAGAAGAGAAGCAGGACGGCCTATCGACGGATATCGATTTGGAGCGTGCTTTCCATCTTCACGAGTTGGGGCAATTCTTGCGGACGGATAAGGTGCTGAAAATAACACGGCCGAAGATCATAGGCGGATTGAAAGGTCCCGTCTCTCCCCAACTCTCTCAGACGGCCACGTGTCCCTCATTAGAGGACTATTCGACCAACTCAAACAAGCCGGCATCAACACCGGCGTGTTTGATCCGAACGAGTTGTTTGATCTGAAGATGGGCAAGTTGAAGGAGGCGTCCAGCGCCCTGCACGACCACTTGGTACCGCTAGTGGGTTGCTCGCCGCCGTCGAAAACGATGACAGCTACGACTGGAGTGGCGCCGTCCACGCCGCCGGCGACAAGCAAACCAGCCGGTATACACTCAGGCTCTTCGCAGTACGAGTCTGCCCCTTCGGAGGCGGACTCATCTGATTCATCGGTGGGTATCACCCGCATGACGCTTGGCTCAAGGGGAGCAGCGCGTGTGGCGACAGCCATGAGACTTGGAGGACGTGAGGATCCGGGTACGCCCGAGCGGAAGAACGCCGGCCAGTACAGCGTGCAGGCCTGGCGGACAGCGGCGGCGGATCCAGAACCAAAGGAGGAAGACGAAGACGCGGACGGGCGAATTGAGAAGGAGCGCCAATCTGGCAGCCCGGCTGCCCCTCAATTCGCCCCTCAAGTCGCCCCTCAAGTCGCCCCTCAAGTCGCTCCTCAGGTGCCGGATCACTTGCAAAACATGTTCTCGGCGATGATGGAGCGATACTTGGAAGAGCAACGTCGGCTGAGCGCCAGCCGCGGCAGTCCGAAGTCACCGGACCAGCCCGTTCGTCGTGGGACACAGGTCCCCGAACCAGTCCAGTACTATGCGAGGGAGCCGAGTGATGAAGATATGGAGTCGGTGCAGTCCAAGCAAAGTGAGCCCCATGCCGCCCCGCCGAGCCGTCAGACAGGTCGCCGGACCGGACGTCGGCCAACGAATAGGAAGCTGTCTCTCAGCGACGTGGATATGGAATCCGTCAGGTCGGCCAAGTACCATTACGATCCGGATGACTTGGATCTGGGGATGTTCCGCCGAGCCCATATGGCCTCGGCCCAAGCGTTTGACGCGGATTCGGGGGCGATCACGAGGGTGCGAATGTCGGCCACGTCCGAGCTGAAAGACTTCACCGGACGCGACGTGGACGTGGACCAGGCCCGAGGATGGTTGAGCAAGACGAAGTCGGCATTTCTCAGAGACCGGACGTCGGACTATGAGAAATGCCTGATCTTCGGGGGTTTGATGAAGGGCCCAGCGAAACACTGGATCCAACAGCTCAGCCGGGAAACCCGAGGAAATTGGAGGGGATTGGTCGGTGCGTTCGAGGAGCAATATTGCGGAGCTGGAATGTCAGCGGCGCGACAATATTTCCACTCCAAGAAGCGACCGGATGAGACCCCCCTGGAGTATCTCCATCGTTTGAATGTCGCTGGCATGAGAGCTGATATTCCCGTTAAAGAAGATACCAGCCGGTCGGAAGCTTCCCGCGAACACGTGGAACTTTTCATCAGCACGTTGGACGATCGGGAGCTGGCAAACCAGCTGGCGTTAATGCGGGTGAAGAATACGACGGAGCTGGAAGTGACGTTGCGCACGTACCTAAGGGCGAAGAAGCAAGGCCCCAAGGCAGCAGTTGGAACCGGCCGTTTCAAGTCCCGATTTAACGCGGATCAAGGAGGCCGGCCGCCATCTACCAGGACGGCCCGAGCCGTCCGCATGGTCGCCCGAGAGTCAGACGCGACTAGTTCGGAAGAGGAGTATCAGCGATCTGGGGGCGAGTCTGAGGAGGAGCAGTATCGGTACCTTTTCTCGGCAGAAGCCAGTCAGCCGTCCAGGCTGCCAGCTGATTCTGGTCAGTCGAAGAGTTTTCCGGCTGGAGCTGACCAGGATTACCCTAAGCGCAAGTGTACCTACTGTGGGTCCATCAAGCATGACGACCGGAGCTGCTGGAAGCGGCTGACGTGCAAGAAGTGCGAGAGGAAGGGACACCCGGCGGAACATTGTCTGTTCACGTGTAAGGCTTGCGGGGAGGTGCATGAGGCGGGACTGTGCCCAATGGAAGAATTCTACAATCTGTTGAAGAAGTGGTACGTCCCGACCAAGCATTCTGGAATGTTGCCGCCCGGAGCGGAAAAGATGTTAAACTAGATCGCTCGCCAGGTTGGAATCTGGTTTGAGCCGAGCGGTCTAGTGTTAGTATTTATGCATATGTCGGTAAAGAGGATAATCAAGAAGCAAAGCAAAGGATAACCGACAATACATGTTAGTTTGACGATTACGTCACCCGGTCCCCGGCCGGTACGGCTGACCCCTTCCTGGTGAGCAGTATACGGACGGATGAGTATTCCCGGTCTGAAGTGCGAATGGAATTGAACTTGTTACCTGGCGAGTCGCGAGGTTATTGGAAGTATCACTCGCCGGATAAATGGTTCAAGCAGGCCAAGGCGGATGGAAAATCAATAACCAGAAAGCTACCATGTTGTTCGATTCTGGCGCAGAAGTGTCTATCGTAGACACCACCTTTGCTCGTAAGGTGGGGTGTGAGATAGACGAGACGAAGCGGCAGGAATGTATAGGCATTGGAGAGAGTTCGTACATGACCCAGGGAAGGACAAGAGTCAAGATTACGTTGGCTGGGTCGTTGGTATATTACTTTACCGCCTGGGTAGGCAAGTTGGCCGGGCAGGATGCAATTTTGGGCATGGATTTTATGGTCCCGGCCGGTATACGGCTGGATTTATCGCATGGAACATTGACGTTGCCGGACGAGGTACAGATCCAGCTGGCCGGTCGGCGGCCCTTATATGGCGCCTACGTCCAGTTCCTCAAGCTAGGTCAGTTTGTAACGGTGCCAGTGGGAAAGGCGGTGGAAGTAATGTTACGACCGCGCGACCGGCGGAGTAAGTTATGGCTGACAAGGGGCGAGTGCTGGGTACCATCTGTGGTTAAAGGGAGTGGTCACCTCAACTTCATAAGCGTGACCAACATCTCTGAAAAACCCCTCACCTTGCATGAAGATGTGATTATTGGGATGTGGCTGGCCGAGGATAAAGTGCCCCGCCGGCCGGTCTATGTCACTGTTGGTTCAAGACGCTATATTGAGTGGCAAAACCTGGCTTTTCAGGCAACCACCGATCTGGTCAGCGAAGGGGAAGAATTAGAAGAGGACCAGACTCCGATGGTGGATAAACCCGAGTACCGGACCCCTTCTAAAATATTGACGCGGGGCCGGCCGTCGCCGGATCCGGCTGAATGTATTGACCGAAGCTACGCCCCGATCGCGGAACTGGTTTTGCCCACTCGGAGGGAGACGGACGAACGACAGAGTCGGGAGAAAGGGCCAAGCAGGGTTGCATATACGGTCAGCCTCGATGACGGTTGTGATGACCGAAGTGAAAGCGGATCGGCCCTGCCGGCCGAGCAGAATTCGGAATTAGCCGAATGCGGATCGGCCCAGCCGGCCGAGCAGAATTCGGAAATATCCGAAGGCGGATCGGCCCAGCCGGCCGAGCAGGATCCCGAAGCGGCCGAAGCCGATCAAGTCTGCATTCATGAAGGGGGCGAACTATATGTTGAAGGCATGGAAGAACAGATGGCGGTGCTACCTGAGGTGATCCCCTGCCCCCAGCAGTCACTATCGACGATCTACAAGTGGGAGACCCGGATGTGAACACCCCGGAGGAGATCAGCAGATTGAAGGATATTATATGGAAAAGACGACATCTGTTGATCGGACCAGGGAACGCCCTTCCTCCGGCCGCCCATGGGGCGGTTTGTGATATCGATGTGGGAGGTGCCAAGCCGGTAGCACAGAGATGCCGAAGAGTCGCTCCCCAATATCGGGAAAAGCTGTCAGAGCTTATCAAGGGTTTGCTGGCCACCAAGATAATTCAGCCGTCCACCTCGCCATGGGCTTCGCCCATTGTAATTATTATTAAGAAGAATGGGGTGGATATAAGGTTGTGCATCGATTACCGGTTGGTGAACCGGCTGACTAAGCTGATGATTTATCCGATGCCGCTGGTAAACGACCTGCTGGAGGACTTGGATAAAGTTTTGTGGTATTGCTCACTGGACATGGCTAGTGGATTCTGGGTGGTCTCTATGACCGATCGTGCACGGGAGATCTCTGCATTCGTGACGCCTTTCGGGTTGTTCGAGTGGAACCGGATGCCGTTCGGTCTGAAGAATGCTTCGCAGATTTATCAACGGTTGATAGATAACGCGCTGTACGGACACTTCAAGATCAAGGCGGGTCAAGATCCGGCTCTGGTCGGGGATGTGTTCGCCGAGGGTGACCCGGACCCCGACCCAAAACCTTCAGTTTTGGGGCGGCGGTCTTACATTGATGACATTCTCGTTACGGCAACTACCTGGGATTTATTGTGTGACAAAGTGGAGAAGCTGATGGTTACGTGTGAAAAGTGGAATCTTTCGATTGGTGTGGTTAAGAGTTTCTGGGGAAAGACTAAGGTAACCTATCTGGGTCATCAAGTGTCGATTGCCGGATTGGAGGCTAACCCGAAGGATTTGGAGTCTTTGAGTAATCTGCCTTTCCCGCGATCCCTAAAGGCTATGCAATCCTTTTTGGGCAGCCTGAATTATTACAGTCGGTTCATCGAGGATTTGCAGTCTATGCGGCGGTCTTGTATGAGTTGCGGGAGGTGGATTACCATAAGCTGAGAGAGCAGGATAGGCAAGCGGAGACGCGGGCCGGGTCGGCAATTTCAGCCAATGGGGAAGCGCCCTTTTCGGTTGTTTCAGCCAATGGGGAAGCGCCCTTTTCGGTTATTTCAGCCAATGGGGAAGCGCCCTTTTCGGTTATTTCAGCCAATGGGGAAGCGCCCTTTTCAGGTAGTCCAGCCAATGGGGAAGCGCCCTTGTCTGCCCAGACAAGCGACCGGCCGCCGAGCCCCGACGCGGTCGGCCCGGACGATCATATGACCCGAGCGATGGTGGCTTTTGGCATGTTAAAGGCGAAGATGGCGACCACACCGGTCTTGAAACATTTCGATGTTAATAAGACTCCGGTGGTCATCATCTACGCTAACAAGTGGGCCATCTCGGCCGCTCTCGTGCAGGATCATGATGGAGTGTACTGTCCCGTGACCTTCACCAGCCGGACCCTGAAAGTTAATGAAGTTAATTACGGATTGGTGGATAAAGAAGTTCTGGCTCTATTACGGATCTTGGATGTGTGTTATACTATGCTGGTGTCTCGGACTATCAAAGTACTATCCAGACGGTCGACCCTGTCATGGCTCCTGACGGCGAATGGGATTGATGGCCGGCTGGGGAGATGGGCGGCTCTGCTGTCTCAGTGGTCCCTCGAAGTGATTAAGTGTACTAAGGGGGAAGAAGAAATTCTGGGCACATTGGCTGCCAGCATTACCCCCAGGGCAGAAGTGGAGGAAGCACTGATAGCGATCGCACCTCGGAAGCAGCCTCGACAAACTGTCGTATTGCCGCCGCCAACAGTGGGACCCATGGAGGAACTAATGGTTTTGAGTTTCGATGGGTCGGCGAGTGTAAAGAAGGGGGTTGGAGCCTATAGTGCCATTTTGTGGAAGCTGCCCGAATGGAAGGCGATCGCGGCCGCCTCGGATTTCACGCCTGGCATCACGGTGAACGAAGCGGAGTATAGAGGGCTGCTGCTTTCTCTAGATCTGATGGCTGGCCGGACACAGGGGCGGGTCATCATATGCGGTGACTCCAACCTTGTGATCCGGCAAATCACCGGAGAGATAGATTGCAAGGCGCCGCGGCTGAGACTGTTAAATGATCGGGTTATGTCCGCCTTGCGGAGGTGGCCGGAGCACGAATTGCTGCACGTCAAACGAGACTGGAATAACAGCGCAGACCATCTGGCCACCTTAGCCATGCGAGATCAGACTGGACTCACCGTCTTGGAACCAGGATTGTTAGACGAATTGGCGGAGATGAACAGACTGTCGGAGATAATCAAACCGGCCGCTAGCGACGAGGGTCCCTCGCCCGAATCCAGCCGTCCCGGGGAAAAGGAATATAACGACCGCGGCTGGGAACAGGACGTCCACGCCCGATCGACCCAGGAAGTACCCTGCAGCAATAAAAGGTCCCTCTAGGTGGACCCCGAGCAGGCTTGGCGAGGCTAACCACGGTTAGTAGTCAACAGTGAATGTTTGGAGTGGGAACGGATGGATATATTAAAAAAGGAAAACTGAGAGAAATAGAAGAATTAAAGCAAGCCGACTACTCATCCCCGTCGACGATTGTACTTGCCTCGGAGCCGAGTCACGCGAAACCCAGGGTGGTCGGAGGGCCGTGCGCGGTATTGATTGCGCCAAGGATCTTGCCGGTCGATGGCCGCCAAAGATTGAGAAAGAGAGGTGGTCTGATCCAACGCATCTAGGCCGGGATACCACGTCCCTCCTTCCGCTGCACATCCGCTCCGGCGGTTTGGCAGATGGAGCATGAACGGGAAGAGAAACAGGTCCAAGTCACATTCACCATCCCGGATACCCGCCATGATGAACGCGCACAGACGGACCCACGCTTCGGAAGCTCGCCCCCGACGATTCTTGCGGGCAAGGGAGTACCTGCGGAGGGACTCGTCCGCTCGCTTGTTCTCGGCCGAGATGTACAGGAAGTGGGTAGATTCCCAGATGGCCCAAGCGTGAGTCACGGTGAAATCATGAAGTCTCGCTTTGAATTCCGTGAACCATGGATAGGATGGAAGCCCCATATCCGGCATCTTGGTGTGCAAGATTTTCCAGGGCTCGGTCTCCATGAGTGTGTCGATGGCGCCCGACTTCATCAGGTTAGGGTCCCAAGTCTTTGACGGTGCCTTGTAAAATCGTGGGAATAACCAGAGATGCGGACGGGACAGAGATTGAGCAAGTTGGGAACTGGAGATATCAGCCAGGCTGGTATTGCCCAGTTGCTCGACTGCCCAAGGCAGTATGGCAGACCGATCCGCCCCACTGGGGAAGCGCCCTTCCGATAACCATAGAAGCGGAAGTTTGGGAAAAGAGGGCGCAAGAGTAAGAGTACTCCTCCGGACTCTAGACCTGGCGGCCGGTTGCTGAGGTCGGCGTGTAGTACGCGACCCGGCCGAGGTTGAGCGTCGTTGTCTGGCCGAAGACTGGGGAAGAGGTTCCTCTGAGTCACTCAGGTCGGGAGGGGTCAACCACTGATCCGGGATGTCATCGTCGTTGTCCTCCACTTTCTCCTCGGCCACTCTGTCGGAACTCGAGTTACGCGCGACCGGAGCGGCCGGGGCGTCGACAATGCTGGGAGGCAAGGATGGGTCAGACGGGTCATGCTCCCCGGAACCAAATCCTGCCGGCGGCGGAGTCTGCAGATCTATGATCTGATCGGACCCCACTGGACTCGTCGTCCGCCTACCGGAGCGGGAAGGGCGGCGACGGGTATCCGAGCGAGAACGGAGTAATGCAACGTTGACTTGCTGAATCTCGTAATCCTCGTCTTCTTCGTCATCGTCATAGATAACCGAAGGGGAGGATGGTCCCGAGTCCGAAGAAGAATTAGGGGACGTGGCCGCGGGTTCAGAAGAGGGCACGGCCGCTGGTTCAGAAGAGGGCAGCGGCCGCTGACTCAGAAGGGGGCGCGGCCGCTGACTCAGAAGAGGGCGCGGCCGCTTCTGACTCCGAGTCCTCTTCAGAGTTAGAACTAGGAGTGAGACCGGTTCTACCGGGAGTGTATTGAGGGGATGGAAGAGGGGACCGCTCCGCGAACAGGCTGTCCTCGCTCTCCGACCCGGGCTCTTCCCCGCCGTCCGACTTGTCTGGAGAACATTGGCGCGAGGGTGGGGATTCGCTCTGCTTCCTCTTCTTAGGCGGACTGGCATCAGCCAAAAAGGGGCTGGAGCCGGCCGGACGTTTTTGCCCCTGCGATCCTGCCGGGGCGGACGAAGAGTTGGGACTGGCAAGGGGCGAGTCGGAGACGGCGGGAGGTTCCTCAGGTTCCGACCCCGTTGCGGCAGGCAACGGGGTTGGGTTCGGCGGAGAGGTCTTCCACTGACCCACCATTCCCAAGACAGACAAGACGGATTCCCGTACCTCGGGAGGAGCTCGAAAAAGGGGAGCGGCTTGGCTCTGAGTTGCCTCGAGCTGGTTTTGAAGTCCACACAATAAGGACCTAAAACGATCCTCTTTATCCAGCATGGCATGACAAACACGGTCCGCCCGAGCCAGTATGGTATGGGCGTCGGAATTCTCCTGGCGGGCCCGGTACAGCTCAGAACGCAACTCCTGTTGCCGAGAAGTGGCTTCTTGCAACTGCCGCTCCAGATCCGTGATTTGGCGAAGGGCCTGGGCGTGGGAGTCGCGCAGGTGGTCGCGGCTGTCCCGCGCATTATCCAGGTCTTGGGACACCTGGCAGAGCCGGGTACGAAGATGCGTAAGCTCCCGAGACATGTCCGGAATTTTGGCAGATTGCTGTTTCAGCTCTTCTAACTGTTGAACTGCGGAGTGACAAGAAAATAAAAACTGTAAGCAACTGGGCCATCGCGTAAGAAGAGACGAGGCACTCACGCTGAAGCTTGGATCGTTGGACCAGTTCCTGATTAGCAGACCGGAGAGGTTCAACGACGTCTTCCAACATGCGGAGGCGGTTACGCTCTCCTGTCAGGATGGTGACTTGGCTCTTGAGATCGGCCACTTGTTTCCGGAGATCGATTACTTCCGGAGATGGACCCCGAGCGGCGGCTTCGTCAGCCCGGCGGTTGGCAGCGGCAAGTTGCCGAACCAAGTCGGCCTGGATCTGCTCCAAGTCATCCACCTGGGCGGTCAACATGTCCAGCCTCTTTTCCATCCCCGCTGTCTCGGAGATCGGGGTGGATGGCGCGGCCGCTCGTTGTAGAGCGTCCGTGAGTTGACCTACAATGGCCCTGAGGCGGGTCACCTCATCCTCCGCTGCTTTACGACCAAGTTTCAGTTCGGCGACCCGGGGGTTCAGGCGGTCCAACATCGCGCAAGAAGTTTTGAAGCTCCGAAACAGAGACTCATAGTTGTCCTGACAGGATCGAAGCTCCTCCCGAAGGGAAGAAACGACGACCTTCAGTCTGTCCCGTTCGCCGCAGGCTTGGCCGTGAACGCGGAGCGCGGCCTCGGCGTCAGCGGACGACAGCACCAGATCGGGAGTGCGAGACGATTTCGGCGGTCGTGCGACCTCCACTCCGCTGGCAGGCGAGTCGTCGTCCACGAGAACAAGACGGCAGACGTTGGCCTTGTCGATTTGCAAGACTGGAGATTAATCAAGACAATGTCAGTATTGGTGGACATGCAGGCTAGCCAGTGTGGAGACCGACTGAGTCCATGGAGATGTTATAAAGTGGTGGGATGACGTACCAAAGCGAGGCATGGATGAGCGGTATCGGGTCAAGTAAGTTCGAGTGAGATCGTGTCCCGACCGTTGTGCGGCCGTGTCGCGACTCAGGGGCGGCTGTGGTGAAGCGACTTATAAAATAATGTAAGGCACTTTCCAAAGGGCGCATCCTGATTGGTGGAAATGAGGGCCAAGGGTGTAGGCGCCGGATAGTCGCCGCCGATGAAGTCTACCAGCGGCCAGGTGGCGCCAGGCTGGAAACCACGTCGGCGGACCTGACAAGGGGCGAGGATAGTCGGATAAGCGGGCTGAGCAGACGGAAGGACTATGGAGGTTTGACGGCCGAGGCGCGGATGGCGGACGGCCAAGATGGCGGACTGTTCGTAAGGATGGAGTGGAAGGAGCCCGGAAGAAGAGGATTGTTCTAGTGGAAAGAGTATGCACCGGGATCGTAGGAAGGGCTGCCAAGGGACTGCTAGCGTCAGCGGCCGAGGGGCGCGGATGGGTGGCTATCCGGCCGAGCCGGTCGGGTACAATGTACCATTCGGACTGGTACCATATGGGTTCAGTGTACCGGCCGGGTTGGTACCATTTGGGGTTGGTGTACCGGCCGTACCGGTACACAGAGTCGGAGTTAGCCGGTTTGCGTGGGTAAGATACATGACTGGTCAGGCGTGTTATTTGAGGTAGGTTACACAAAGGGAGTATTGGACATGGGATAAATCAGTATACGTTTCGCTTTCTTAGACGCAAGTTGCTTTTATTGGTTCACGGCAGAGGGCTAACAAGGTCCCCTCTTGCTGTTATTGGTTTGCCCGGGGAAGGTTAAGTTAACCCACCGGAAGTCCCTGACCGGGAGTCGCGGCGACTTCGTATACTCACCTCAAGTCGCCCGTGTTTTGAACACGGTATTAAGTATTGGGAAGTGGTGACATTTGGCCTTCTGTGGATACACATTTGGATTCGCCCTTCATTGTTATTGGTTTAGCTGGCCATTCGATTATTCTCGGTCCAGCCGGTACTATACAAACTTCAAGTGTCCTATTGGTTTAGCTGGCCGATCGACTATTCTCGGCCCAGCCGGCAC
>MIQA02018234.1:0-13486 GCA_001887855.2 Sclerospora graminicola | reverse complement strand
TGGAAGAATTCTACAATCTGTTGAAGAAGTGGTACGTCCCGACCAAGCATGCTGGAATGTTGCCGCCCGGAGCGGAAAAGATGTTAAACTAGATCGCTCGCCAGGTTGGAATCTGGTTCGAGCCGAGCGGTCTAGTGTTAGTATCTATGCATATGTCGGTAAAGAGGATAATCAAGAGGCAAAGCAAAGGATAACCGACAATACATGTAAGTTTGACGATTACGTCACCCGGTCCCCGGCCGGTACGGCTGACCCTTTCCTGGTGAGCAGTATACGGACGGATGAGTATTCCCGGTCTGAAGTGCGAATGGAATTGAACTTGTTACCTGGCGAGTCGCGAGGTTATTGGAAGTATCACTCGCCGGATAAATGGTTCAAGCAGGCCAAGGCGGATGGAAAAATCAATAACCAGAAAGCGACCATGTTGTTCGATTCTGGCGCAGAAGTGTCTATCGTAGACACCACCTTTGCTAGTAAGGTGGGGTGTGAGATAGACGAGACGAAGCGGCAGGAATGTATAGGCATTGGAGAAAGTTCGTACATGACCCAAGGAAGGACAAGAGTCAAGATTACGTTAGCTGGGTCGTTGGTATATTACTTTACCGCCTGGGTAGGCAAGTTGGCCGGGCAGGATGCAATTTTGGGCATGGATTTTATGGTCCCGGCCGGTATACGGCTGGACTTATCGCATGGGACATTGACGTTGCCGGACGAGGTACATATCCAGCTGGCCGGTCGGCGGCCCTTATATGGCGCCTACGTCCAGTTCCTCAAGCTAGGTCAGTTTGTAACGGTGCCAGTGGGAAAGGCGGTGGAAGTGATGTTACGGCCGCACGACCGACGGAGTAAGTTATGGCTGACAAGGGGCGAGTGCTGGGTACCATCTGTGGTTAAAGGGAGTGGTCATCTCAACTTCATAAGCGTGACCAACATCTCTGAAAAGCCCCTCACCTTGCATGAAGATGTGATTATTGGAATGTGGTTGGCCGAGGATAAAGTGCCCCGCCGGCCGGGCTATGTCACTGTTGGCTCAAGACGCTATATCGAGTGGCAAAACCTGGCTTTTCAGGCAACCACCGATCTGGTCAGCGAAGAGGGAGAATTAGAAGAGGACCAGACTCCGATGGTGGATAAGCCTGAGTACCGGACCCCTACTAAAATATTGACGCGGAACCGGCCGTCGCCGGATCCGGCTGAATGCATGGACCGAAGCTACGCCCCGATCGCGGAACTGGTTTTGCCCACTCGGAGGGAGACAGACGAACGACAGAGTCGGGAGAAAGGACCAAGCAGGGTTGCATATACGGTCAGCCTCGATGACGGCTGTGACGACCGAAGTGAAAGCAGATCAGCCCTGCCGGCCGAACAGAATTCGGAATTAGCCGAATGCGGATCGGCCCAGCCGGCCGAGCAGAATTCGGAAATATCCGAAGGCGGATCGGCCCAGCCGGCCGAGCAGGATCCCGAAGCGGCCGAAGCCGATCAAGTCTGCATTCATGAAGGGGGCGAACTATATGTTGAAGGCGTGGAAGAACAGATGGTGGTGCTACCTGAGGTGATCCCTTGCCCCCCAGCAGTCACTATCGACGATCTACAAGTGGGAGACCCGGATGTGAACACCCCGGAAGAGATCAGCAGATTGAAGGATATTATATGGAAAAGACGACATCTGTTGATCGGACCAGGGAACGCACTTCCTCCGGCCGCCCATGGGGCGGTTTGTGATATTGATGTGGGAGGTGCCAAGCCGGTAGCACAGAGATGCCGAAGAGTCGCCCCCCAATATCGGGAAAAGCTGTCAGAGCTTATCAAGGGTTTGCTAGCCACCAAGATAATTCAGCCGTCCACCTCGCCATGGGCTTCGCCCATCGTAATTATCATTAAGAAGAATGGGGTGGATATAAGGTTGTGCATCGATTACCGGCTGGTGAACCGGCTGACTAAGCTGATGATTTATCCGATGCCGCTGATAAACGACCTGCTGGAGGACTTTGATAAAGTTTTGTGGTATTGCTCACTGGACATGGCCAGTGGATTCTGGGTGGTCTCTATGACCGATCGTGCACGGGAGATCTCTGCATTCGTGACGCCTTTCGGGTTGTTCGAGTGGAACCGGATGCCGTTCGGTCTGAAGAATGCTCCGCAGATTTATCAACGGCTGATAGATAACGCGCTGTATGGACACTTCAAGATCAAGGCGGATCAAGATCCGGCTCTGGTCGGGGATGTTTTCGCCGAAGGTGACCCGGACCCCGACCAAAACCTTCAGTTTTGGGGCGGCGGTCTTACATTGATGACATTCTCGTTACGGCAACTACCTGGGATTTATTGTGTGACAAAGTGGAGAAGCTGATGGTTACGTGTGAAAAGTGGAATCTTTCGATTAGTGTGGTTAAGAGTTTCTGGGGAAAGACTAAGGTAACCTATCTGGGTCACCAAGTGTCGATTGCCGGATTGGAGGCTAACCCGAAGGATTTGGAGTCCTTGAGTAATCTGCCTTTCCCGCGATCCCTAAAGGCTATGCAATCCTTTTTGGGCAGTCTGAATTATTACAGTCGGTTCATCGAGGATTTTGCAGTCTATGCGGCGGTCTTGTACGAGTTGCGGGAGGTGGATTACCATAAGCTGAGAGAGCAGGATAGGCAAGCGGAGACGCGGGCCGGGTCGGCAATTTCAGCCAATGGGGAAGCGCCCTTTTCGGTTATTTCAGCCAATGGGGAAGCGCCCTTTTCAGGTAGTCCAGCCAATGGGGAAGCGCCCTTGTCTGCCCAGACAAGCGACCGGCCGCCGAACCCCGACGCGGCCGGCCCGGACGATCACGTGACCCGAGCGATGGTGGCTTTCGGCATGCTAAAGGCGAAGATGGCGACCACACCGGTCTTGAAACATTTCGATGTTAATAAGACTCCGGTGGTCATCATCTACGCTAACAAGTGGGCCATCTCGGCCGCTCTCGTGCAAGATCATGATGGAGTGTACTGTCCCGTGACCTTCACCAGCCGGACCCTGAAAGTTAATGAAGTTAATTACGGATTGGTGGATAAAGAAGTTCTGGCTCTATTACGGATCTTGGATGTGTGTTATACTATGCTGGTGTCTCGGCCTATCAAGGTACTATCTAGACGGTCGACCCTGTCGTGGCTCCTGACGGCGAATGGGATTGATGGCCGGCTGGGGTGATGGGCGGCTCTGCTGTCTCAGTGGTCCCTCGAAGTGATTAAGTGTACTAAGGGGGAAGAAGAAATTCTGGGCACATTGGCTGCCAGCATTACCCCCAGGGCAGAAGTGGAGGAAGCACTGATAGCGATCGCACCTCGGAAGCAGCCTCGACAAACTATCGTATTGCCGCCAACAGTGGGACCCACGGAGGAACTAATGGTTTTTAGTTTCGATGGGTCGGCGAGTGTAAAGAAAGGGGTCGGTGCCTATAGTGCCATTTTGTGGAAGCTGCCCGAATGGAAGGTGGTCGCGGCCGCCTCGGATTTCACGCCTGGCATCACGGTGAACGAAGCGGAGTATAGAGGACTGCTGCTTTCTCTAGATCTGTTGGCTGGCCGGACACAGGGGCGGGTCATCATATGCGGTGACTCCAACCTAGTGATCCGACAAATCACCGGAGAGATAGATTGCAAGGCGCCGCGGCTGAGACTGTTAAATGATCGGGTTATGTCCGCCTTGCGGAGGTGGCCGGAGCACGAATTGCTGCACGTCAAACGAGACTGGAATAACAGCGCAGACCATCTGGCCACCTTAGCCATGCGAGATCAGACTGGACTCACCGTCTCGGATCCTGGATTGTTGGACGAATTGGCGGAGATGAACAGACTGTCGGAGATAATCAAACCGGCCGCTAGCGACGAGGGTCCCTCGCCCGAATCCAGCCGTCCCGGGGAAAAGGAATATAACGACCGCGACTGGGAACAGGACGTCCACGCCCGATCGGCCCAGGAAGTACCCTGCAGCAGTAAAAGGCCCCTCTAGGTGGACCCCGAGCAGGCCTGGCGAGGCTAACCACGGTTAGTAGTCAACAGTGAATGTTTGGAGTGGGAACGGATGGATATATTAAAAAAGGAAAACTGAGAGAAATAGAAGAATTAAAGCAAGCCCGACTACTCATCCCCGTCGACGATTATACTTGCCTCGGAGCCGAGTCACGCGAAACCCAGGGTGGTCGGAGGGCCGTGCGCGGTATTGATTGCGCCAAGGATCTTGCCGGTCGATGGCCGCCAAAGATTGAGAAAGAGAGGTGGTCTGATCCAACGCACCTAGGCCGGGATACCACGTCCCTCCTTCCGCTGCACATCCACTCCGGCGGTTTGGCAGATGGAGCATGAACGGGAAGAGAAACAGGTCCAAGTCACATTCACTATCCCGGATACCCGCCATGATGAACGTGCACAGACGGACCCACGCTTCGGAAGCTCGCCCCGACGATTTTTGCGGGCAAGGGAGTACCTGCGGAGGGACTCGTCCGCTCGCTTGTTCTCGGCCGAGATGTACAGGAAGTGGGTAGATTCCCAGATGGCCCAAGCGTGAGTCACGGTGAAATCATGAAGTCTCGCTTTGAATTCCGTGAACCATGGATAGGATGGAAGCCCCATATCCGGCATCTTGGTGTGCAAGATTTTCCAGGGCTCGGTCTCCATGAGTGTGTCGATGGCGCCCGACTTCATCAGGTTAGGGTCCCAAGTCTTTGACGGTGCCTTGTAAAATCGTGGGAATAACCAGAGATGCGGACGGGACAGAGATTGAGCAAGTTGGGAACTGGAGATATCAGCCAGGCTGGTATTGCCCAGTTGCTCGACTGCCCAAGGCAGTATGGCAGACCGATCCGCCCCACTGGGGAAGCGCCCTCCCGATAACCATAGAAGCGGAAGTTTGGGAAAAGAGGGCGCAAGAGTAAGAGTACCCCTCCGGACTCTAGACCTGGCGGCCGGTTGCTGAGGTCGGCGTGTAGTACGCGACCCGGCCGAGGTTGAGCGTCGTTGTCTGGCCGAAGACTGGGGAAGAGGTTCCCCTGAGTCACTCAGGTCGGGAGGGGTCAACCACTGATCCGGGATGTCATCGTCGTTGTCCTCCACTTTCTCCTCGGCCACTCTGTCGGAACTCGAGTTACGCGCGACCGGAGCGGCCGGGGCGTCGACAATGCTGGGAGGCAAGGATGGGTCAGACGGGTCATGCTCCCCGGAACCAAATCCTGCCGGCGGCGGAGTCTGCAGATCTATGATCTGATCGGACCCCACTGGACTCGTCGTCCGCCTACCGGAGCGGGAAGGGCGGCGACGGGTATCCGAGCGAGAACGGAGTAATGCAACGTTGACTTGCTGAATCTCGTAATCCTCGTCTTCTTCGTCATCGTCATAGATAACCGAAGGGGAGGATGGTCCCGAGTCCGAAGAAGAATTAGGGGACGTGGCCGCGGGTTCAGAAGAGGGCACGGCCGCTGGTTCAGAAGAGGGCACGGCCGCTGACTCAGAAGAGGGCGCGGCCGCTGACTCAGAAGAGGGCGCGGCCGCTTCGGATTCCGAGTCCTCTTCAGAGTTAGAACTAGGAGTGAGACCGGTTCTACCTGGAGTGTATTGAGGGGATGGAAGAGGGGACCGCTCCGCGAACAGGCTGTCCTCGCTCTCCGACCCGGGCTCTTCCCCGTCGTCCGACTTGTCTGGAGGACATTGGCGCGAGGGTGGGGATTCGCTCTGCTTCCTCTTCTTAGGCGGGCTGGCATCAGCCAAAAAGGGGCTGGAGCCGGCCGGACGTTTTTGCCCCTGCGATCCTGCCGGGGCGGACGAAGAGTTGGGACTGGCAAGGGGCGAGTCGGAGCCGGCGGGAGGTTCCTCAGGTTCCGACCCTGCTGCGGCAGGCAACGGGGTTGGGTTCGGCGGAGAGGTCTTCCACTGACCCACCATTCCCAAGACAGACAAGACGGATTCCTGTACCTCGGGAGGAGCTCGAAAAAGGGGAGCGGCTTGGCTCTGAGTTGCCTCGAGCTGGTTTTGAAGTCCACACAATAAGGACCTAAAACGATCCTCTTTATCCAGCATGGCATGACAAACACGGTCCGCCCGAGCCAGTATGGTATGGGCGTCGGAATTCTCCTGGCGGGCCCGGTACAGCTCAGAACGCAACTCCTGTTGCCGAGAAGTGGCTTCTTGCAACTGCCGCTCCAGATCCGTGATTTGGCGAAGGGCCTGGGCGTGGGAGTCGCGCAGGTGGTCGCGGCTGTCCCGCACCTTATCCAGGTCTTGGGACACCTGGCAGAGCCGGGTACGAAGATGCGTAAGCTCCCGAGACATGTCCGGAATTTTGGCAGATTGCTGTTTCAGCTCTTCTAACTGTTGAACTGCGGAGTGACAAGAAAATAAAAACTGTAAGCAACTGGGCCATCGCGTAAGAAGAGACGAGGCACTCACGCTGAAGCTTGGATCGTTGGACCAGTTCCTGATTAGCAGACCGGAGAGGTTCAACGACGTCTTCCAACATGCGGAGGCGGTTACGCTCTCCTGTCAGGATGGTGACTTGGCTCTTGAGATCGGCCACTTGTTTCCGGAGATCGATTACTTCCGGAGATGGGCCCCGAGCGGCGGCTTCGTCAGCCCGGCGGTTGGCAGCGGCAAGTTGCCGAACCAAGTCGGCCTGGATCTGCTCCAAGTCATCCACCTGGGCGGTCAACATGTCCAGCCTCTTTTCCATCCCCGCTGTCTCGGAGATCGGGGTGGATGGCGCGGCCGCTCGTTGTAGAGCGTCCGTGAGTTGACCTACAATGGCCCTGAGGCGGGTCACCTCATCCTCCGCTGCTTTACGACCAAGTTTCAGTTCGGCGACCCGGGGGTTCAGGCGGTCCAACATCGCGCAAGAAGTGTTGAAGCTCCGAAACAGAGACTCATAGTTGTCCTGACAGGATCGAAGCTCCTCCCGAAGGGAAGAAACGACGGCCTTCAGTTTGTCCCGTTCGCCGCAGGCTTGGCCGTGAACGCGGAGCGCAGCCTCGGCGTCAGCGGACGACAGCACCAGATCGGGAGTGCGAGACGATTTCGGCGGTTGTGCGACCTCCACTCCGCTGGCAGGCGAGTCGTCGTCCACGAGAACAAGACGGCAGACGTTAGCCTTGTCGATTTGCAAGACTGGTGATTAATCAAGACAATGTCAGTATTGGTGGACATGCAGGCTAGCCAGTGTGGAGACCGACGGAGTCCATGGAGATGTTATAAAGTGGTGGGATGACGTACCAAAGCGAGGCATGGATGAGCGGTATCGGGTCAAGTAAGTTCGAGTGAGATCGTGTCCCGACCGTTGTGCGGCCGTGTCGCGACTCAGGGGCGGCTGTGGTGAAGTGACTTATAAAATAATGTAAGGCACTTTCCAAAGGGCGCATCCTGATTGGTGGAAATGAGGGCCAAGGGTGTAGGCGCCGGATGGTCGCCGCCGATGAGGTCTACCAGCGGCCAGGTGGCGCCAGGCTAGAAACCACGTCGGCAGACCTGACAAGGGGCGAGGATAGTCGGATAAGCGAGCTGAGCAGACGGCAGGACTATGGAGGTTTGACGGCCGAGGCGCGGATGGCGGACGGCCAAGATGGCGGACTGTTCGTAAGGATGGAGTGGAAGGAGCCCGGAAGAAGAGGATTGTTCTAGTGGAAAGAGTATGCACCGGGATCGTAGGAAGGGCTGCCAAGGGACTGCTAGCGTCAGCGGCCGAGGGGCGCGGATGGGTGGCTATCCGGCCGAGCCGGTCGGGTACAATGTACCATTCGGACTGGTACCATATGGGTTCAGTGTACCGGCCGGGTTGGTACCATTTGGGGTTGGTGTACCGGCCGTACCGGTACACAGAGTCGGAGTTAGCCGGGTTGCGTGGGTAAGATACATGACTGGTCAGGCGTGTTATTTGAGGTAGGTTACACAAAGGGAGTATTGGACATAGGATAAATCAGTATACGTTTCGCTTTCTTAGACACAAGTCGCTTTTATTGGTTCACGGCAGAGGGCTAACAAGGTCCCCTCTTGCTGTTATTGGTTTGCCGGGGAAGGTTAAGTTAACCCACCGGAAGTCCCCTGACCGGGAGTCGCGGCGACTTCGTATACTCACCTCAAGTCGCCCGTGTTTTGAACACGGTATCAAGTATTGGGAAGTGGTGACATTTGGCCTTCTGTGGATACACATTTGGATTCGCCCTTCATTGTTATTGGTTTAGCTGGCCGATCGATTATTCTCGGTCCAGCCGGTACTATACAAACTTCAAGTGTCCTATTGGTTTAGCTGGCCGATCGACTATTCTCGGCCCAGCCGGCACTATACAAAGTTCAAGTATATTACCCAACGAGCTCCCCGGTGACGATTTCCGCCCAGGAGCTACCCTAGTCCTACACTTCATCTCCCTATTGGACGGATTTACACTTTTCGCCCTAGGGTCCATCAAGAGAGCTAACCACCCAGTACTGACGGGTACACAAGGTGAGCTTTTAACATGCAACATTCGAGCAGTCGCGATCAAGCGGATGGAAGCGACCGATCCAGCCGGCCTCAAGCCGGATCGGATCATGACTCGGATGGACGGAGTACCCCCTCCGGTAGTCAGTCGTCTGGGACCCCCGTGGGTGTTCGCGTCTCAGGAAGATTTTCTGAGAGCGACTACACCACAGAACTCCTTGCCATGAAGTATGCACTGGCGAAGTTTAGGATCTATCTCTTAGGAGATAGACCCTTCGTGGTTTACACGGACCATGCGTCACTACGCACGGCCGTGAATTCGCCACACATCTCTCAAAGAATGGCACGTTGGCTGTCATTCTTTGCAGAATACAACTTCACGGTTGAGTATAAACCGGGAAATCTGAACGTGGTAGCGGATGCGCTATCACGACGCCCCGATTACGAGACGAAACCGTCCGTAACCGAAGCAACCAGTGCAAACGCGATACGCTGCACCGATCTGTCTTCGCCGCTTGTGCGACAAATACGTCAAGCGTACGAGAACGACGAGGAAACTCGCCTACTGATCGATTACTTGAGTGATCAATTAGATCGGAAACGCAAGGAACTTCCTGAGTTCCTTCGCGCATGCGTGCATCGTTATCAATTGCACGATGGTCTGTTGCTTTACAGCACAGACCAAGATGACGTTAACCGCATTGTCGTTCCAAACGACGATGATCTCAAACATCAACTTTTGTTTGAGTACCATGATGCACCGATTTCGGGGCATCAGGGTCGAGAGAAGACGTATGCTTCTCTCGCACGCGATTTCTACTGGCGTAACCAATATAAATGGGTACGTAAGTATGTCCGCGCTTGCGAGATTTGCCAGCGCGTCAAGCCCGCACAGTCCGCGCAGGCTCCCCTCCAATCTCTGCCGGTTCCGACAGAGTGTTGGAAGTCCATTTCTATGGATTTTATCTTTGGTCTTCCGGCTGATCACAGTCGGAAAACAGGCATTGTGGTCTTTGTAGACCGTTTCAGTAAGATGGTTCATCTTGCTGCAGTGTCGGCGAATGTCACCGCTGCGCAAACGGCGCGGATATTCGTTGACACGGTATTCCGTTTACACGGAATGCCGGAAAATATAGTCTCGGATCGTGATCCAAGATTTACAGGGCGTTTCTGGCAGGAAACGTTCTCATTATTGGGCACGCAGTTGAAGATGTCAACCGCGGACCATCCGGAAACGGATGGGCAGACTGAGCGCGTTAACCGCGTTCTCGGCGACATGCTGCGTTCTTACGCACATGCCTTCGAGCAGTGGAGTGATTACTTACCACTCACTGAGTTTGCTATAAACAACTCGGTGCATGCTTTTACCAAGCACACACCGTTTTACGTGAATGCCTTACGGCATCCACGAACCCCGGCTTTACTTGGCGGTACGCCAAATCTAAGTGGGGGAGGGACCCGCTCAAATTCTAAGCGAGTCGAAGCACAAGCTGCAGCTGCAACTTGTGAAGAAACTGATGAGTCTTCAACGGTTACTACAGAAGAAACTCAAGCAGTTTCGGAAACCGAAACCGCTTATGCGGAATATGTGTCGGCAGCAATGGCCGCTGACACTGAGAACAGCCCATCCACTGCCTACAAAGCAGTAGATGAATTCGTATTACAACGTCAAGCTGTAATACGCTATGTGAAAGACGCGCTTGCTTCCGCTTTTGATAAGCAGAAGCAGAATGCAGACAAAAATGGACGGAAGAACACAAATTCTTTTAAAAAAGGTGAATTAGTTATGTTATCTACAACTAATCTACCTACACATGCAATAAGCAACTTCCCTACACGGAAGTTGCTCCCTAAATTCATTGGGCCCTTTAAGGTCCAAGGTGTTAAAGGAAATGCCTATACCTTAGACATTCCCGCGGCCATGCGCCTCCACCCAACGTTTTACGTTGGGAGACTCAAACCATACCGATCGTCTACGTCTTCGGACGAGACGCATCGCCACGGCGAATGCCGTGCTTCTTCAAGTCTCCCAAGAGAGACTTGTAGTCGGCTTCCAACCGCTGGCTGGAAGCCTGGAGAGCTTGGAGAGTTTCCACCTCCGACTTCAGACGATCAACGTCAAGCATCAGAAGATCACTCTTCTTCTGCAGCACAACCTGCGCATCGAGAATCTCACGAATCTCGTCACGATGATAACGATACGTTTTCATCGAATGGCACATGTCCTCCCTCAAGGAGTCACAACGCTTCTCGAGGATGCGGACCTGATGGCCATGCGCCGCAACGACAGCGCCGAGGGAACTATCAACCCCCGCCGCCCCTGATTGACAGTCAGGGGAACAAGCGCTCGGTTCCCTATAAGAAGGGGCAGCGTACCGAGTACTTGGTGCGTTAGTTGGGATATTCCCAAGAGTTTGACTCTTGGGAACCGATCGAGGTGTTGAGGGCGGATGCCCCTGACCTCCTGCGTGAGTTCGAGAAGGATACTTCTCCTCGAACTCAAAAGAAGCGTCAACACTAAGTGTTGATGAGGGCGGCACGCCCACACTAGGTGCTGATGCCTGCGAAGCTTCCGATGCCTTAAGAGCATCGACATAGCACTTAACTTCAGCGGGTACTGAGAAGCCTCGGTACCCTCTAAGGTCCTTTTCGGTCAGCCGAGGAGCTCCAGGGGGACAACACGGGCATTTCATGCTCGAAGGAACCCCACAAGAGAAACCCTCTTTAATGCAAGTGAAATGGACATACTCCATTTTACCTGTTACCGAGTACTTAAAAAGCGCTCGCGGTTTGCGTGAACCTTCTTCACGTACCTGTCGGGATCCTTGTTGTAATTCTCAACAAAGGCATTCCAACTTTGAGTAAGGGCGTCTTTGTCATCCTTACTATTTTTCGACCCTTTTCGGTTCGTATAGTGACGAGCCTGGTAGAAAAGGTCGATGAAGTACCGACGTCTATCGTCAGTACTACGATCGAAACGACGATTGCGAAGGTCCTCGCAATCGTCAAGGGCATTGATGTCAAACAGTGGGTATTGACAATCACGTTTCATATGCCCACCACTATCATAGGCAAGAGCCCATGCGGGGGTCCAAAACCCCACTTCGTACGGAACATAACGTTCTACACGACACAATGAATCGGGAGCAGTGTAAGCCGGTTCCGCACGATGTTTCTTGGTGGGTGGGGCACCACCTACCGTCTCAAAGTCGTCTTCGCTACGACCTGGCGAATGACGAGGTCCAGGAGGAGCCCTACGTTCCTCATGCCACCGCCTCATCGAATTGTCGCTGTCGTAATCGACGGCGTCAGAAGCCACTTCGCCATCACTTAACGGCGAAGCAGTCCTGGTGGTCTTAACCCCACTAGAGTAGCTGACAGGGACATTATCGTCCTTGCCCTCATACTCGGAGTCGGATGACTCCCCGAAGAGGTCGTTAAACTTCTTCTTTGACATCCGCCTTGCGGCAGGTGGAGACGCGGAAGACGCTGCATTCGCGACGTCTCCCCGCCCTCGCTTAGACACTGCTTCCACAGCGTCTGCCACGAGAGACAAGCGATCTTGCGAAGTTGCCTTGCGCCTCGAAACTACGTTCGAAGCGTCGGCATCCGACGACACTTCCGCATGCGATGCAGAAGTGATGTCCGTTTTCGATGCATCGGCAGTGCTCGTAGGAGCGCCGCTGCGTTTGCTGACCATCAGATTACTTTTGGTCAAGATGAGTTATAACAGAATATCGTTATGACCAACAAGTGCCACCACTCGATTGGCCAATATTACGATATATTATTGGCCAACCAGCTTGAGTGGGGGGTGATGTAATGGGGTATCATTACATAAGTGATATTTGAATAGAAATATCACAGTTCAATTTCAGTCGTAATACATGAAATTGTGAATACTGGATTATAAGTTGTCATAATCCACCTTTGAGAACAGATTCTGATATAATTGAATCTGACAAGTCATCTAATGATAAAATATCATTAGATCAGTTTTATACTACATGTTACTATGATTAGTCTAGGTCTAATTATACTAGTTAGCTCTTAACCACTCATAAATATATTCACTCTTAAACTTACCTTCTAGCACTCACGTCCCTAAGTATATATATATATCATTATATATATACTAAACCGATAATAATTAATATATTGATTATTTTCTTATCTGAGTTTATTTAAAGTAAACTAAGTAGGACCAAATTACATTTGGTCCAACACAATTTGCACGCTTCCTCATTGCAAACTAACAGTGTAAGCCGCGTAACAGCAGCCCTGTTACAATGAGACCCTCTGCACGTGAATGCAAACTTTCAATCAGAACCCTTTGAAGGTACTGAAGTTATATGTCTGGGTGCAGGTTTCAAGGAATGGGGCACAAGATTTATCAGAAATGTGGTGGAGTCTATTTCCAAGTCCAAGACAGACGTCCTGGGAGGAACCCGGATTTCCTACTGTGTCAGGCCGCAGGGTACGTGCGACTTGGTATTTCACGTACCCGGGCAACACAACCATTACATATTGGATATTACCGGAAGTAACAGGTTACATATTGGATAGTACCTGAAGTAACAGGTTACACAACCTGACCCAATAGGATAACGTCCCCACGAAGCTTCTAGAAAGGATAGGCTTAGATGTAGCACAGGGTAGCGAACTAAGGACCTAACGCTTTTCAGTTTTAAATATACCAAGTAAAGCTCAAGTCCCCGCATCTGGTAGCACTTGTTGGTCCCCGCACCAATGCCGCCTGCAGCACCGCCGTCCTCGCCGTGCTTGCCGTTTCCGCCGTACTTGCCGTATTTGCAGTACCGCCGTTTCCGCAGCACCGCCGTCCTTGCCGTGCTTGCCGTCCCCGCAGCACCGCCGCTGCTCAAGACCAGTGTTTAGGAGAGCCCTTTCGTAAGTCCCAATCTTTTTGAGGGCAGGGACTCCTTTTCATTGGCTTTAAATCCTACCGGGCCAATAGTACTGCCGCCGTTATCGAGATCGTTGTGTGGTGGAGCCGATTTCCAAATCCATGACCGAAGTCTTGGGTGGAATCCGGATACCC
>MIQA02018231.1:50167-83795 GCA_001887855.2 Sclerospora graminicola | reverse complement strand
ATCATATGTGGGATTCCAATCTGGTGATCCGGCAAATCACGGGAGAGATAGATTGCAAGGCGCCCCGGCTGAGACTGCTGAACGATCGGGTTATGTCCGCCCTGCGGAAATGGCCAGAACATGAACTGTTACATGTTAAACGGGACTGGAATAAGAGTGCAGATCACTTGGCTACGCTAGCCATGCGTGACCAAGTCGGTGTAACGGTTTCCGATCCAGGTTTGTTATCGGATTTGGCAGAGATCAATCGGCTGCCCGAACTTATCCATCCGGCCAACACGGAGGAGGTAACCCGGGTGAACGCCGTCACCCGGTCGCAAAAGCGCCGTTCTTCAGCCGCTGGCTCAACATCCTTGGAAGCAATGAGCGAGGGAATAGTGCAACAGTTACGGGCAGAGCGGATTCTCCAAGCGCAGGACGAAGAGGAGTGGATAGTGGATCTCAAGGCATACCTTAAAGGGGAAGTGGATAAACTGACCGCCGAACAAGCTAAAGAATGCTTTAAACTAGCCCCGGATTACGAAGTGGATGAAAACGGGTTGTTGTTTTTCTACCGAGATGCTGACCAGCCCGAGATCGAGAGGGATAAATCCGCTCGGCTGGTCGTACCTACTACCCTACAACCGGATATCCTCCATCACTATCACGTGAGCCTAGAAGGAGGACATCAGGGCATCGGCCGGACATATCATAAAATCAAGGCACATTTTCACTGTCGGGGCCTCTACCGCAGCGTACAAGCTTATGTGGGAAGCTGTCCGGATTGTGAAACGGGGAAGGGCCGGCCGACCATTAGAGGGCGGTCGCCTGGGAATATACAGGCCACCTATCCTTTTCAAGTCATCGCGATGGACCATATCCCATCCTTACCTAAATCTCGAAATGGGTACACAGAGCTGCTGATCTGGACGGATTTGTTTACCGGACTGGTCATAGCAAAGGCCAGTTCCACACGTACCGCTCAGCAGGTTGCTCAAGGTTACGAGGAATGTGTGTTTAGACGTTTCGGAGCGAGCGAGGTCATCCGGCATGATAGGGAGCCTGGATTTATGGCGGACGTATTCCGAGCCTTCAACAAGATTCTGGGACAAAAACAGAGCGCGACCATGGCCTACCGCCCGCAAGCGAACGGGAAGGCCGAAAGGATGGTTCAAACTCTTATCCGAGCTCTCCAGATGTATGTGGTGGAGGCGGATCAGTGCGACTGGGACGAATACGCGGAGAGACTGGTTTTCGCCATCAATTCGTCGTACGATCGAGTAAGGGGCGACACCCCTTTCTATTTAGCTTATGGATGGGACCCCGATCCACTTTGGAAGCTGCCATATTAATAGGGTGCACAAGAAGCCGGGACAGAGACGCCCGTCGCTGGAGGATGGGAGTGCAACGTCACTATTCACTGGCGCGAGAACAGGTAAACGAACGCCTCCGACAAGCAATTAAGGACCGCGCTGAGCAGAATAACGACCGAGCTAGAGAACACGGTATAGAGCCAGGTTCCCAGGTATGGCTGTATCTGGATCGGGTCAAGGAGGGCTATGCGCGGAAGTTAGCTCATATGTGGCATGGCCCTTTCCGAGTAGCGGAACTGGTCGGGGATCATGCAGTCAAGCTGGTTACGGCAGGCACGGATTATAACGTTTTCCCGATAGTGCATGTGTCCAAGTTGAAGTTGGTTAAACACTTCCCGGACCGCCCGAATACGCACCTGACGGTGGAGAGCGGCCGGTTCGACTTTGACGAAGCCCTGCTGCCAGAGGATAGCTGGGACAAGCCGCTAGATCCGGATGAGTACGAAGTAGAGGAGATTTTGGATGTTCGGAATGGGCGGAAACCCGGTTTGGGCGGATTCATAGAGAGTTTCTCGTGCAGTGGAAAAATTGCGAAGAACGGTCGTGGGTGGATGAGCTGGATCTAAATTGTGGAGCCTTAATGAAAGAATTCGATCGCCGACGAGCGAGCCGAAACCGCTTCGGAGTCATGCAGACCCATGAAGAAGGTGGGGCGGAGCCTGAAAATTAGGCCATCGGGCTGCCGGGCAGCAGGCACGGCCGGATTAATTGACACTAATCAGCCAATCAACCGGCGGATGGAAATTAGTCTGGTCGGGAATGGGCCAATCAGGTGTTGGAGTAATCTTAGAAAAGGCATGGTGCCGGATGGAAGACTTTGGGGGATTAGCATGAGTGGTGAAGCTGGATGGGTGTTTCGGATTATAGGGATGGACAAGTGGTTTTGATGTGGAAAACGGAAGGAAATATGTATTAACGAGGCAAATGACAATACTGTAGATGGATGAAGAGTTGGAAATAGTTAAAGCCAAAAAACAGACTAGCCTCGTAAATCATCCCTGGTGAGTTCGGCAGAACTTGTTTCGGAGTCGGGACACGCTGAGTATAGGCTTCGCGAGAACCCCCCAAGGCACAGAATCGATCAAGAATTTGATGGCCCGGGTTGCAGCACGTCAGATTGCCAGTGTTCTTCCTTTGGCGCCGACGACCTGATCAGGAAAATCCACCTTGGCGGACGGAACCAACAGCGAGGAACGAATTTGCGTCTTACCAAAAGAACCAAAGGCGTAAGTCCCATAGCTGATCGGCACTGTAGGGTTGTCGGGTCGCCAGCAGGTCCTTCGACGGTTTACCCTGCATAACGACGTACAAATCCAAAAATTTCTCCGGTGGATCATAGCTGTAGTCGTCTTGATGGATCGGTGATTTAGCCGCTAGGACGAAGACGCCAGTGAAGTTGGCCGGTCTAGTAGTTGGCGTCGTACCGACGGCCAGAGGATCACTAGAAACAGCCGGAACCGGTCGCTTGTCTTCAAAATCGTCCTCTTCATCGCCGTCTGAGTCAAGCAGAGCGACGGCCTGGGTCAGCGAGGCTGAGCTGGACGAAGTCGTCACCGAAACTCGACGATCAGTGCCGCGTGATCTGGCCAGAGCAGTTCGTGTTCGTTCGTCCAAATCTGTCGACTCGTCATCCGAGTCAGCGATGAGGCGAGAGCGCTGGGCAGGAGCCATCCTCCTTTTTGACTGCTGAACCCAAAATCGACGAGACCGGTTTCGAAGCTGGTGGCGGACGGGATGGTGTTGACTCATGAGCCGCTGCTTCGCTGATCACTGGCTGGTCAGCATCCACGTTAATCGGCGAAGAAGAAGCGACGGATAATGTGTGCGACGGCGGGCCGGATCTAAGAGACTTATGAGATTGCGTTCCGATCGGAGCAAGAGAGCTGACCAGCTCGGGGAGCCGCACAAAGCCGTCTGAAACGACCCCAAATCAGCGTTCGGGTCAGTCCACCTGTCCATCGTTAGGTGGGTAATCTTCTATAAGTCGTCATGGCGTTGGGTCCAAGCGCACTCATCAAGGTTCAGGATTTCAAGCTTAACCCGAGCAAATTAAGCTCGCGCCGATGATCGTCAGCTTCTTTCTGGTTTTCGCTCAATCTGTTCTGGATGCTGGCACGGCCGATGCGTAAATCGGAAAGTTCATTTACCAAGAGCTGGAACTGTTCGTCCGTATGACGCATCCCAACTTCCAAGCGCTCCACTTCCTCGGCGGTGCGAATCTTGTTCCGGAGTAGCTGATCGTGGTCGCGACGGTGGTCATCGATCAGTTGCAAATGACCCACCATCTCGACCTCCGATTGCTTCATTGCCTCAATGCGCTCGTCTGAAAGCAAGGATAGAAGAAGTTATATACATATTGTGGAAGAAGGTTAGGCATACCTTGATTAAGGACGGTGACAGATAGCGAGTGAATCACCGATTGCAGGGAAGCAACAATATCGGAAGGTTTGGCTGAGACGCGCAGAGCAGCGAGATCAGCGGACAACTGATCTCACTCGACTGTTAAATCTTGGACGCGGTTAGCCATATCCAGCAAATTACGATTAAGTCTGTCACGATCCAGCTGTAAATTCGATAGCTGATGTGCCAGGTCGGCGTAATTGCGCTCCAGACGATCTATGATGAACCGCGGCCCCGTCCCCTCCACCAGGCGAGCCAGTTGCTACAAATTGCCAACGGGGCGGCTCGGAGAGGGTCGAGCAGGGAAACTTAGAGGCGGGCAATAAGAAGTCAGGGTCCTCGTCGGAGAGATGAAACTGTTCGTGATCGTGGTGGCGGCGGTCGAGATCGGAGAAGTCGCAGGACTAGCTGAACATGGCCCCAGAGACGCTGGTCGGAGAGGCAGTCGAGGAGGCAGGGAATGAAAGAGAAGGCCGATTCGAATCGGACATGGCTGGTCGCTAAGTGGAAGATTCGAGAATTGATGAGTCGAACTGCAGTCGTTGCGCGGCTGCAGTTTGGCCCAGTGACGGCTGTGGAGAAGCGATATGACAAAAAGTTGAGAAAAAGGTGGACCACACATGATCGTTGATTGGTGACGATGGGAACACCCGTCAAGACGGGACAGTTGATGGGTGGGACATGCTGATTTCGCATACTATGAAAGGCGGTTGACAACGGACTTTCGTAGTGTGAAGGGATAAGCCAAGTACCGTTACTACGCCTGGTCCCGGATATTAATGGAATGGCGAAGGTCACGATCCGATCGGAATATTGCGTGTTAAGTGGAGTTCACATGGACGTACATGACTAGATCGACTGAGACAAACTGGAGATACGGCATCAATGGCGAAGTAATATATCAGGATCAGCAGAATCCAGCTATCGGGATAAGTTATGAACGGTACAGATGTTGAAGTTGGATGTGATATGGAGATCCCGTCCCGATCGGCCGAGTCACTTAGCTCCGCCCTAGAATACGAAGATCGGGTACCGGACAGAACTGGGTATGTGGAGCGGCGAGCCGTACGAGCATAACTAAGCTGAGGCAAGCGGTGAGAGTCGACGAATCCATCCAGAATTAACGCAAGAAGTTCCGATCAGGTCCAACTTCACGAGAAATGCTGAGTCGGTGGGATCTTGGCATCCCGACGGGTAATGAAGGGCAAGAATATGGTCGAGTGAACAGGCAAAGTCGATGTGATGGTAACCCAGAGGTGTTTCGAGGTGATCTGGGGCTGATCGCCCTGATCACTGCCCCGATCACTCCGCCGATCGCTGTGCTGATCATGATCTGAACCGATCGGCCCCAAACAGGCTTCCAGGTGTGAAGAGAGACGGAGTTTTCAGTTAAGCCGGGTCGGATATGGGGCGAACAGTGTCCGAGAGGCAGATCTCGAGCTGGTTCCAGGCTGTTTATCGAGAGATCAGGATGATTGAAGATCGCCATAGAGTTTGACCGTAATCGGTCCAGAGGTGATACGGATCAGTTTGAAGGTGCAACAAGGATGGGTAAGGTGGTACTATGCAACCTTGCGACGAAGCAAACACGATCGAAGTATGAGGCAGGCGCATGAGTTGGTGTATGGTACACTAGGTATAGGACATTGCATATATAATAACAGGTTTTGATTTACCCCCTAAGCAAAGAGTCGCTCCGCCACGTGTCGCGGTCATTGGGAGCACAGGGTTAACTACGCCCCTGTAGCTCAACTTAATTCCCGGTTAAGACGCGCTTAGACACATTTTGGCTTACCGGAAGGCCCCCGACGGGTTTTGCTTAGGTTTTCAAACGTCACCCCCCACGCGCACGTGTTTAGAACACGTTTATTTTTGGAAAGGTTTTGTGGAGATAACGTTTGTGGATTACTGTGGAAGATCGTGGTTTTATCGTGGTTTTCGTGGTTTCTCGCTGTCTCTCTTTCTTATTGGCTGGCCTGATCAGACGAAGTTTCCCGATCCGTGCCTAGATACTGAAGTTTAGTATCGACGCTGACTCGTTCTCCGGTGAAGATTTCCACCCGAGGACACCCCCGTCTCGAGAAGGTCATCCCCTTCGACCTGATCAAGATCATCGTTTTCGTCACCGAGTCCACCTGAGTGAGTGTAACCACCCCCGATCAACGGGTACACAAGGTGAGAAACAGTTAAGTATGGATTCTATCGCACATGATGACCGGTCGGATGACCGGGAGGATCGGATCAGTCACCATAGTGGTGATTCATCCGATTCTGATGGCGATCAGGATCAACGGAGTACCCCCTCCGATAGTTGGTCGTCCGGGAGTGGGTATCCGGATTCCGCCCAAGATATCAGTCCTGGATTTGGAAATCGGCTCCACCACAACACCACGTCACTCGGACCAGCGATAATCGGCTCCAATAATCATGCTCCTCCTATCCACTGTACCAACGTATCCATAAACCTGCTTTGTTACACATGCCTTAACCGGTCCGATTTCAAGACCAACACGGTCAGGTATCTGGATATTCTTGTCTGTTTATTGATACTTGACCGATCTCTTTTTCTCTGGGACAAGGTGCGACAACGGCAAGGTCATACTTTTCTCCACATTTTCGTGATAGCCCGTTATTACCCACGTCATTCCACCGTTCAAACGGCATGTCCCATCTGCCAAATGTTACAACCGACCCATCCATAAGAAATCCACCAATCAACATCGTGATATGGGCTACTGGTATATATTTCTCGATTTGCTTCGCCACACTACCGAGTCAAACTTTGGCGACGCGTGCCATTCGAGGCAAGAAGCAGGATATGACGCGCATCACGATTGAACTTTGCTGCAACCTTGACGGCAGCGAGAAGTTGCCGCTGATTGTGATCAACAAGGTCAATACTCCACGGTGTTTCCGAAGCGTCAACTTGCGTCGCTTCCTATCAACTAAACCTGGACCAAGAAGGCGTGGACGACCAGCGCCATATTCACCGATTGACTTCGCATTTTCAACGCCAAGATGGACGGCCGGAAGATACTCCCCTTGGTCGACAACGCCAGCTGCCACCAGCCCATCGACTTGAGCAACTTCCACGTGTTCTTCTTGCCGCCGAACACGATCTCGATCCTACCGCCATTGGATGCCGGTGTCACAAAATCCAGAACTTCAAGCTGAAGTACAAGAAGCTCTTGGTGCGCTAAATTATCGACCAACTGGACAACGATGGGACCGCGAAAGGTGTTGGCGTGTTGACGGCCATCGAATTCGCTGTCGATCCATGGATTGGTGCGTCTGCAATAACCATTTGCTACCGCTGCTGCCACACCGCATCGTACTTGCTCCAACGGTGGATCGACTCAAGCAAGACAATGAGCCGTCGCGCGACACAGTCTTGCCGGAGCTCCGGGACCTTATCGATCGACTCGGGTTGGACAACCCAGTTAACGCCAAAGCATACGTCGGTGTTGAAGAAGTGGACGCTGATAGTGTTTTTTGATGTGGAAGACCGGGAACCTGATGCAGTTAGTGGCGATGCAAAGAGGAGGTGTAGAAACTAATCTCACACGTGGAGGCGTAACGTGCATTCCAGCAACTGGCGGTGTATGTGTTTGCTCAAGGCGTTCAAGACGGGAACCTGCGATGCGTGATGGACCACGCTCGTGATGACCTGCTCTCATCCATGAAATAGCAAAAGATTACCAAGTTCTTTAGCACCAGTAATTGAGAATAAAATCCCCTTCACCCCTATGTTTACATGGTCGTTTTTGCTGGTGCTACCAGCCTTCCATATGTGACCACCCGGGATACTATGCTGTGCGACGCGTACTCTACAGGCGAAGATAACCTCATATCACCGTATTTGCCTTGGTCACGGGACGCTATTTATACGCTCGTGTTTGCTGAATTTTCGATACCCATGACAGCACAAGTTTCGATTTGCACCGTATTTTGCAATTTTTATCGGCATTCTATCTTATTTCGTACTCATTGGATATTTTCCACCTTGTTTTGATATTGTAAGACAACCAGGCGTGAACAGACTGTGTTCTTATATGGTAAGCTGTCTGTAGCACAAATCAAACATTTAACATAACCACCGTAACATTTTGAAGACGCTTAAAGCATCTCCACCGGCAGGTAGCAGTTTTTAGGCTTTTTGCTCATTACATTCCGCGCAAAAAGCTTAAAAGGGTTCTGGCAGTCCATACCAGGCACCGGTTTCTTTTCAAATATCTATTCCTATTTTTTTCCGCTAATTTGCAAATTCGCACGCAGATCTGCGACAAATTTTGCGTTTCGGAGTGTCTTCGTACAGAAATCACACTGAGCTTAACGCTAGCATTACACAAATCACAGCAAGAATTTCCTTCTCAAAGCATTGCACCCCGTAATTTCGAATCTATTTGTACTATATCTTAACGACAGCAAAATGAAATTTTTATCTACTGAGGGGCTGGATCGCAATTATAGGTGTCCATGCGCCACGCACGTGTCGCTAGTCCTCTTTCGAGATAACGTGTGGCGTCAAAAGCTAGCTAAGATATCAACAACACGTTAGTGTTTTTCAACTAGCATAAGACACTACAAAGCATTAAATTATCGACATGACGAGCGATCCGTTAGATATCAAGTCGAACAACAAGGCTATTCACTTAAGTAACCCGCCTACGCATGCCAGGGCATTCCCCTGGTTAAGAGTAGTTTTTATAAATAAGAACCTTCGTTTTGTTTGAGCTATAATCATGCTAAACAATGTGACATGATTGGATAATTTACACGGACACTAAGGACCGATATTTGATATCGTCTTTTTGCTGATGCGGCGGCATCTTTAACCGGTGCATACTTTTCATATAATAGAAGTAGCATTTAACTTGATTATCAGTTGCAACACTACACTTTGTTACAGTCTGGCAAGAACAAATTAGAAACGGCAAGAACAAAAGCAAATTCGACAAGAACAACTCCAATATCGTAATTTCTTCTATAAACAAGTAGCTGTCAAAAATAATTTAATCAAGGAACTTTTTACCCACAGAACAATACTACGTTTGTACTCAGTTTACGCATAAATATAAACAATTTAGAGGAATGTTGGTCCACAGTAAAGAACCTGGCAGGTTTGCCGAATTTAATTTGTTCTTGCCGTTCTTAATTTGTTCTTTGACGAACTAGGAATGGAAAAGATGTATACCAGTCAGCTTAACCACTACGCGCGTTTCTGCTCGCAACCATCAAGACCCATTCAATGTGTAAAAACTCCTTAATCGATGCAATCTCCGCTATTTTGTCAAGATATGCAAGGTTTGATTATCGTGCTCACCTAGACTCAGTAGGAAGTTCGCATCGTCAAAGCCCCCCATCAAAGTGGTTACATGCATATAGCACGAGCCCAATGCTTGCCGACCAGTTTGCGAGTTTCTCTAGACTGGATATCCGAATACCATGATCCACAAAAAGAGCGCGGATTTCAGAGAATCGAAGCTCTTATGCTAGATCAATTGGCAATGTCCCATTCTAAAGAAAACATACATGAGATCTTCTAATATCTACTCAGAAACTTTCAAGGAAGTACCTTGGACTCGAGGTGTTGAATGATGATATCCTCCAGCAAAAGCTTCACGATGACCTTATTCGCTTTTTGGATTGCCAAGTCAAGTGGTGGGATACCTATTTGGTTGTCGACTGCATTAACTTTGGTCGATTGTGGAGCATTTAATAACAGCTTCACAATGGCTTCATGTTCAAAATGGCTAGCGATATGCAACGGTGAGAACGTGTACTTGTATAAGGTAGCAAACGATCTTACACATGATACTGTACTACATATCTCACATGTCTCATCACATATCAACGTACATCACGTCAATGTTCTCCGATAAAAGATTGCGATCTCCTAATGTGCATGCAAACTGCAACGGTGTCTACGTTGTAGATTCACAAGGGGGCATTGCTAACCCTCAGCTGTGATCCAATCATGATTTGTGTCTTAGAAAGAGAAACGTATTTGATTTTATTCCTAAATCCAATATATATGTGTGTAACTTACCCAAAATAGAGCAACCAGCCTGCTGGACGCTTATTGATCTTCCTAAATTAACTTCTAATTTGATGCGGTCGCACGACCTTTGCATCAAAGTTAGGTAGCTCCACATCTTCAGCACGAGGTCTAGCCTCTGCACACGAGTTAGCTTATCTAAGTACCTCATTAGCCTCGCGCCGGTAACAAACAACATATCAGCTGTTGAAACTTTCGCAAGCATCAGGTCGCGTTTAATGTAATTCTTATCGGCATTCTTGCCATTACTCAGGATGCTTCAATCGCTTTTTTATGGACAACGTTATCCAGTTGCTTTTGCATCTATTTAAGTAAAAAAAAAACAAGTAAAAGGTAGTAATCTACCAGTTGAAGCTCTAACTCTACACTGATTATCCCTACGTTGAAGGCGCTTTAAGAAGTACCGTTGGCTACCACAATCATGCGGGAAACCGTTTCGACCTCCTTGCGACCTATGACAAGACTGTCAATATTGTAACTTTCATCAAAGCACCAAAATAATATGTGGTAAAGCGACTGACAAAAGTTAAGAATAAGGTGGACCACACCTACCCGTTGATTGGTGACGATGGGTACACCCATCAAGATGGGACCGTTTGATGGGTTGGACAGGCTGATTCCGTACACGATGAAAGGTGGTTGACAACGGGCTGTTGTAAGTCTGAAGGAATAAGCCTAATACCGTTATTACGCCTAGTTCCGGATTTTAATGGAATAGCGAATGTCACGGTCCGATCGGGATATTGGATGTTGATTGGTGACGATGGGTACACCCATCAAGATGGGACCGTTTGATGGGTTGGACAGGATGATTCCGTACACGATGAAAGGTGGTTGACAACGGGCTGTTGTAAGTCTGAAGGAATAAGCCTAATACCGTTATTACGCCTAGTTCCGGATTTTAATGGAATAGCGAATGTCACGGTCCGATCGGGATATTGGATGCAATGAAGGTCAAGGATACAATCGAGCGAACTGGCAATGTCGATGTTCTGGTGGCCCTGAGGTGTTTTGAGGTGATCTGGGGCTCATCGACCTGATCACTACCCCAATCACTCTGCCGATCGCTATGCTGATCATGATCTGAACCGATCGGCCCCAAACCGGCTTCCAGGTAGAGAGATCGAGTTTTCAGTTATGCCGGGTCGGATATGGGGCGAACAGTGTCCGAGAGGCAGATCTCGAGCTGGTTCCAGGCTGTTTATCGAGAGATCAGGATGGTTGAAGATCGCCATAGAGTTTGACCGTAATCGGTCCAGAGGTGATACGGATCAGTTTGAAGGTGCAACAAGGATGGGTAAGGTGGTACTACGCAACCGTGCGACGAGCGAACAGGATCGAAGTAAGAGGCAGGCACATGAGTTGGTGTACGGTACACTAGGTATATGACATTGTATATATAATAGCGGGTTTTGATTTTCCCCCTAAGCAAAGAGTCGCTCCTCCACGTGTCGAGGTCATTGGGAGCACAGGGTTAACTAGGACCCTGTAGCTCAACTTAATTCCCGGTTAAGACGCGCATAGCCGCGTTTTGGCTTACCGGAAGGCCTCCGACGGGTTCTGTTTAGGGTTTCAACCCTCACTCCCTCACGCACACGTGTTTAGAACACGTTTTATTAATTGAAAAGGTTTCGTGGAGATAACGTTTGTGGTTTACTGTGGAAGATCGTGGTTTATCGTGGTTTTCGTGGTTTCTCGCTATCTCTCGTTTTATTGGCTGGCCTGATCGGACGAAGTTTCCCGATCAGTGCCTTTAGATACTTTAACTAAGTATCGACGCTAACTCGTTCTCCGGTGAAGATTCCCACCCGAGAACACCCCCGTCTCGAGAAGGTCATCCCCTCCAACCTGATCAAGATCATCCTTTTTTTCTTAAAAAGTCCACCTAAGTGAGTGTAACCACCCCCGATCAATCGGTACACAAGGTGAGAGACAGTTAAGCATGGATTCTATCGTACATGACGACCAGTCGGATGACCGGGATGATCGGATCAGTCATCATAGTGATGATTCATCCGATCCTGATCAGGATCAGGAGGTCTCCGTTGATCAGAATCAACGAAGCCCCCTCCAATAGTTAGTCGTCAGGGCTAGTAGGTATCCGGATTCCACCCAAGACTTTGTCCTGGATTTGGAAATCGGCTCCACCACAATTATAATATGATCAAAACCATTATCAAAATACTTGCACGGCTTCCATCTACCTAGGGTAGCATAAACGTTGGCAATAAATGAGCCTTATGCCGTATTCCAAGACGATGAGCCAATCATTGCACACTTGCCAAAGGCATTTGTTTAGGGTAGAAGATAACCGAGATGCCTTTCTTCTTAACAAGAACCCCACTTAACAGTACTGCATCCAATACTACACAAAAACATAACGTAGTCTTCACAAAATGAATGCAATCAGAATAAATAGGCTATGATCTTTTACCTGCATGTGAAACAAAGTGTCACTTTTTAGTGGTCAGCGAATTGCTTGATGTTATGCAGCGTGATGTGTTCTGGTCCCATATGCCATAAATTGGTATGCATCTTGGTGACTGGTAGGGAAGTGAGAGCTACCTTGACAAAAGCGCGCTCATCTGAAAAGAGCTGGGTGAGAGCAAAATAAATTTGGCGCGTAAACATTTCGCGCACCACGCCGGAGGCCAAATCCCACTTAATATTATTGTTGTTTAAGTTGATGAGATAGATAGACATGGACCGATTGTAAGGATTGAACCATAGGACATCTTAACCTAGTATATGAATAGCTTTATTAGAGTATTAATCACTACTATAAAACAAGAATTTAGTTTGAAAGATAAAAAATCACTTCATTAAATTTAAATTTAACGCAGAATCTATTTGTCAACCAGAAGAAAAAGCCTTTTCTGAGGTTCGGTGCTCCAGCAATCCAATTTCCTACCTTTGCTATAGCTCACTCACTTCTTCGGGTTATAAAGAGAAAATACAGTTTGAATCATCATCAGGTTAACTCGTCGAACGATTTTACATCTCCAAAAGTTAATCACCCCTAGATGGGGGTCATGCCTCTAAAGTCTCTAATGTCAAAGTTACAAGGTCAAAAGTCCAAGTCAGTAATGCTGCAAACATTTCCTCCGGCTCTAAACACTCTGAAGAAGTGAAGCTCATTTGGTGTAGGAGGGTAGCCGGTTGTATTTCCTAAAGAAGTAGTCGTCGTCACCTTGAATTGGCTCTCCTTCGCTATCAATATTCCCATCGAAGACTCAGCACATATCGCTGTGAAGGCAGTCGACGCAGGTAGTTGAAATGTTGTCCTCTACATCTTATACAGTTTCCCCTTTGATGTCCTAGACTTTCAACATAGTGATGAGACACCAAGCCCAATCACCACGAAATGCACCTAAAAATGCATGACCACTGTTGTATTTCGAAGGTTCATGGGCATGACTTGGCTACCTTCGATTACGACGTTCTCACTAACTACCTCCGATATCACAGGTCTGTGAGTTGATATAAGGTCTACCCAAGATAGGGTTGGAGCTTGTCAAGCGACATGCCCCTGTAGTATATTGCGGATACAATGCTCTGAGAACAGTCTCCACGTCTGTCCTGGTTGTCAAAAATATCTGTGTTAATATAAAGCAATGAAACATGCATATTTATACTGATAATGTAGTGTAGTCGATCCCGGAATTTCTTTCCGAGGTACGAACACCCACGGAGAGATCAGATGACTGACTCTCTTTGCACACGATCCAACATGCCGAAGCTTGTGCTATTCTTGGATAGCGACAACCAATAACATGATGGATACGATAGTAGAGAATTGATGGCAGTCGTAGTGATGAAGAAACATATCGGGCGTCATTGTTCACACACCTGTCGCATAGCGCAGTGGTAGCGCGTCCGCTTTCAAAGTAAAAAGCCCCGGGTTCAATCCCCGGTGTGTCCACTTCTCTGCTGGCTAACCTCGCCTTGCACGTTGCCAGTACAACCATCTATGAGCCTTCTCGTCCATTCGCAAGCTTTAAATGTCTACACGTAGCAGCCATCAACATCAAGCCGACGCCTATAGCACACTTACGAATCGACATGCCGATGTCTGTGCTGTTCTTGTTTTTGTAGTCGATATGGTACATCGTACAAACCTCAAAACCGAGCCTTTGAACCATCGTAAACGAATCCACTTAGAACGATCATTGCTGGTAGAGCATGTCGATATATGGTTTGAATTGTATGTTACAAACAAGAAAGGTGGATCGTCAAGACATGCTATAGTTAACGCTGAGGCTGAATACAACTTGGCGACTGTATGAAAAACTGTTTTGCTTATTTAGTCATGACTGTCGATGGTTTATTAATCGACTCACAAGTGTGATAAAAATAACTGTGTCCTATCTGACGGTGAAAGGGGTCTGTAAAGATTGTTTAATGGGCCTAATGCGATGAGAAGGCATGTTTTAGGACTAAGCGTGATGTCGTGGATACAGCAGTATAAGCACGATAGTGGAGGACGTGGATGTCGTAGTGATACAGAAAAGCTGTTGTGATGGAGTCATTTCCAAATCCAGGACGGAAGTCTTGAACGAAATCCGGACACCCACTAGCCCTGACGACTAACTATTGGATGGGTGTCCGTTGATCCTGATCAACAGAGACCCCCTGATCCTGATCAGGATCGGATGAATCATCACTATGGTGACTGATCCGATCATCCCGGTCATCCGACTGGTCGTCAGGTACGATAGAATCCATGCTTAACTTTCTCTCACCTTGTGTACCCATTGATCGGGGGTGGTTACACTCACTAAGGTGGACTTTTTAAGAAAAAAAAGGATGAACTTGATCAGGTTGGAGGGGATGACCTTCTCAAGACGGGGGTGTCCTCGAGTGGGAATCTTCACCGGAGAATGAGTCAGGGTCGATACTTTGTTAGAGTACCTAAGGCACTGATGGGGAAAGTTCGTCCGATCAGTCCAGCCAATGAGAGAGAGATAATACGAAACCAAGAAAACGCGTTCAAACCACGATCTCCCACAGTAATCCACAAACGTTATCTCCACAAAACCTTTCCAAAATGATGTAACGTGTTCTAAACACGTGTGTGCGTGAGGGAGGGGGAGGGTGAAAACCCTAAACAAAACCCGTCGGAGGCCTTCCGGTAAGCCAAAATGCGTCTAAGCGCGGTCTTAACCGGAATTGTTGAGCAAGAGGGCACAGGTCGACCCTGTTCTCCAATGACCGCGACAGTTGCGGAGCGACTCTTTGCTTAGGGGGTAAATTCAATCCTGTTATTATATATGCAGTATCCTATACCTAGTGTACCGTAAACCAACTCATGTCCCTGCCTCATACTTCGATCCTGTTCGCTTCGTCGCACGGTTGCGCCAGTACCACCTTACACATCTTTGTCACACCTTCAACCTGATCCATACCATTTTTGGACTGATTACGGTCATCCTCTATGGCAGTCCTCAACCATCCAGATTCCTCGATAAACAGCCTGGAACTAGTTCGAGATCTGCCTCCTAGACACTGTTCGCCCCATATTAAACCCAGCTTAACTGAAAACTCCGTCTCTCTTCACACCTGGAAACTGATTTGGGGCTGATCGGCTCGGATCGTGATCATGATAGCGATCAGCACAGTGATCGGGGCGGTGATCACGGCGATTAGTCCCAGATCACCTCAAAACACCTCAGGGCCACCAGAACATCGACATTGCCAGTTCGCTCGACTGTATCCTTGACCTTCATTGCATGTTGGACCGCAAGGGTCTCACCGACTCAGCACTTCTCTTTAAATTGAACCTGACCAGACCTTCTTACGTTGATTCTGGATGGATCCATCGACTCTCATCACTTGCCCCAGCTTAGTAAGGCTCGTACGGCTCGCCACTCCATGTATCCGGGTTTGTCCTGTATCCGATCTTCACATTCTAGGGCGAAGTTAAGTGACTCGGCTGATCAGGCCAAGATTTCCGTATCACATTTGACTTCAACATCCGTATCATCCACGACTCATTCCGATGACCGGATTCTGCTGTTCCTGTTATCTCTCTCCATCATTGATACTGTACAACCAGTTTGATCTAGTCTTGCACGTCCACGTAAACTCCACCCAACATCCAATATTCCGATCGGACGGTGACATTCGCTATTCCATTAAAATCCGGGACTAGGCGTAATAACGGTATGTGGCTTATTCCTTCAGACTTACAACAGCCTGTTGTCAACCACCTTTCATCGTGTAGGGAATCAGCCTGTCCAACCCATCAAACGGTCCCATCTTGGTGGGTGTACCCATCGTCACCAATCAACGGGTAGGTGTGGTCCCCCTTATTCTTTACTTTTTGTCAGATCGCTTCACCACAGCCGCCCCTGAGCCTAACTGCAGTCGTTGCGCGACTGCAGTTAAACTCACCCATTTCGGAATCTTCTACTTGGCTGTCATGTCCGATTCGATTCGGCCTCCTTTTCCTTCCCTGCTTCCTTGACTGCCTCTCCAGCCAGCGTCTCCCTCCAGGACCAAGCTCAGCCAGTCCTGTGACTTTCCCGGCCTCGACCACTGCAACTACGATCACGACCAGCTTCATCTCTCCGACGACGGCTCTAACTTCTTATCGTCCGCCCCTGCGTTTCCCCGCTCGCCCCTCTCCGAGCCGTCTCCTTGGCTATCTGGAGCAACTGGATCGTTTGGTGGAAGGGACTGGCTCGCTTTCGCTGGGTCCTGTGGAGACTAGTCGACTACGATTGGGGCTTCAAAGCGCAATTCCCGAATTGATTTCCTTATGTGAGGCCAATCGGACACTTCGCGCCGAATTATTCGATCGGCGGGTCGTCATAGATCGTTTGGAAAGCGACTCTGCCGACTTGGTACAACAACTATCGGCCTTACGAGTGGACCACGACAAGCTTGTCACCCTTCGCGCCGATCAAGACCGCGACTTGCTAGATATGACGAACCGAGTCCAGGACTTAACGGCTGAGCGAGATCAATTGTCTGCTAATCTTGCTGCCTTGCGTGTCTCGGCGAAACCTTCTGACACTGTTGCTTCGTTGCAGTCGATGGTTCGCTTGTTTTCTATCACCGTTCATTATCAAGGTATGTTCAACCCATCTGTTTTATACATAGTATGTATATAACTTTCTTTGTCCTTGTTTTCTGATGAGCGCATCGAGGCTATGAAACATTCGATGGTCGAGATGGTGGGTCACCTGCAACTGCTCGATGACCACCGTCGCGACCATGACCAGTTACGTCGGGACAAGATTCGCACCGCGCAGGAAGTGGAGCGTTTGGAGATCGAGATGCGCCATACAAACGAGCAAGTCAAACTCCTAGTGAAACAACTCTCCGATTCTGACATCGGCCGTTCCAGTATCCAGAGACGGTTGCGTGAAGGTAAGAAGGAAGCTGACGATCATCGGCGCGAGCTGAATCTTGCTCGGGTTAAACTTGAAACTCTGGAGCTTGATGAGAGCACTTGGACTCAACGCCATGATGACTTGAAGAAGATCACCCACCAGACGATGGACAGGTGGACTGACCCGAACGCTTATTCAGGGTCACTTCGGACGGCTTTACGTGGATTCCCCGAGCTGGTCAGTTCTCTTGTTCCACCGGCGCTCAATCCCACAAGTCTCTTGGATCCGGCCCGCCATCGCCTACCTTTTCTGTCGCTTCTTCTCCGCCGATCAACGTGGATGCTGGTCAACCAGCGATCATCGAAACAGCGGCTACTGAGCCCACACCGTCTAGTCCGCCACCAGCTTCGAGACCGGTCTCGTCGTCCCTGGGTTCGGCGAAGCGCAAACAGGCTATTCATCCGAAGAGGAAAACGGTTCCGGCAAACCGCTCTTCTTTCGTCGCCGACTCTGACAATGAGTCGACTGATCTGGATGAGCGAACTCGAACTGCTTTAGCCAAGTCACGCAGAGCTGATCGTCGAGCTTCGGTCACAACCTCGCCGGGCCAGCCTCGTTGACTCAGGCCATCGCTTTGCTTGACTCGGACGGCAATGGAGAGGAGGAATTGGAAGACAAGCGACCGGTTCCGGCTGCCTCTGGTGATTCTCCGACCGACGATGCGACGCCAACTGCTAGACCGGCCGACTTTACTGGCGTCTTCATCCCAGCGAGTAAATCACCGCTCAAGCGGACGACTACAGCTACGACCCGAAGAAAAAATTTATGGACCTGTACGTCTCTCTGCAAGGGAAACCGTCGAAGGCCCTGATGGCGACCCGACAGCCTTGGAGTCCCCCTCAGTTGTGGGACCTAACATCTTTGGCCCTCCTGATAAGGAGAAAAGCGTTCCTTGCTGCTGATCCCTGCCGCCAAGTGATATTTTTATGGCCAGGTCGTCGACGCCCGAGAGAGAAGACTGGCAACCTCAACTGCTGAAATCTAGGATCGTCGAGCTCTTGATGAACTCAAAGCATTGGGAGGTTCGTGCGAAGCCTATGCCCGGATTGGACTTTCCTGATCGCCCCTGATTTAGAGCTCTGAAGGGACGCCTGGATTCGTATTGCCGGGGCCATGGTCAGGCGCTATGGGAGGCGACTCATCACTTCCCGATCACTCAGACTATGTGTAAGGACGCTTGGCTTGAGTCGTACTTCCATGCTCGCAAACGTCGACGCAGCAAGGCTGGAACTTCTTGGGCCGCGATCTGTGACTTCGTAGTGGATGGGATCCAGATCGGTGAGTGCGACTTGGATGTCTTCCTTTTCCCCTCCGTGCTGCATCTTCCTATTCGCCGGGTGGAATCACCAGGTATTACGGCTGACGGCGGGGAATGTTATCCCGGTCATGGACAGCCGACTCCGATCGGCACGTTACGAGATGTTTTGGACTTCGCCGATCGTCAAGAACCTTGGCGAAACCAATACCACCTAAGCCCAATGGATCATCCGGCGCTCCAGATCTCGTGAAGTATGGCCCGTAGTTATCGTGATAACCAATTTTCATTTCATTCTCTTTTAACCGCTAATATATCACGATAACGTTCTGATGATTCTTATGTTCCACTTCCAAAAACTCCCTATTCCAATTCCCAGTGTTGTCTTCATCTTTGAGTCTCCAATTGTTCATATGTACGTGAATGTAATCGTCAATGTATATATATATGCATGTCCGTTGACTCCGGACCAGATCTTTCAACTTGGGCTCGACCTAGCTGGACCATTATTATTGGCTGATCCATCGAGATGTGTCAAACCAGACTATTGTGACTCCTGACCACCTTCTTCGTGAGTTTGCATAACTCCAAATCGGTTTCGTCTCACCCAATCGCGTTCAAACTCCCTTAGCAAAGCTACACAATTGAGGTCCCGTTCATCCACCCATGCTGGGTCGTCATAACCTTTCCACCGAACCAAGTAATCACGAGGGGTTCGACCAAATCGGGTTCTCTTGCCCGATCGGGTATCCAAAATCTTCTCAACTTCAAATTCATTTTGATCCAACACTCTTTCCCAACTGTCTTCGGGCAAGAGAGCCTCGTCGAAGTCCAACCTTGACTGATCATCAGATGACATTTTGGTTATTGGGCGATCGGGGTATTCCGTTATTAGCTCCAGCTTCGACAAGTGAACGATCGGGAAAACTCCGTAATCGGTACTCCGTAATCGGTACCAGCCGTGATTAATCGGGCAGCATGATCGCCGATTAATTCGGATACACGAAATGGTCCATGCCACAAATGCGCTAACTTCAGGGCGTATCATTCTTTCACACGATCCAAGTAAAGCCAGACCCTAGATCCCGGTTCAATATTATGCGTATCAGCTTGATCGTTTTTCCGATCAGCTGTCTCTTGGATCGCCCTCCGCAGTCGTTCATTCACTTGTTCTCGCGCATGCTGGTAATGGCGTTGGAGTCCCATGCGCCATCGACGAGCTTCACGATCTCGGCCTCGGGTACATCCGACGGGGAACACCGATTCGATAGTAGACCGGAGGTCCCAACCATATGCCAAGTAAAACGGAGTATCTCCCCTAATCCGATCGAAAGAAGAATTTAACGCAAATACCAATCTCTCTGCATACTCATCTCAATCTTGTTGAGCGGAATCCGCGACATACATCTTAAAAGCTCTGGTTAGCGTCTGCACCATGCGCTCGGCCTTGCCGTTCGCCTGCGGACGGTAGACCATGGTCGCGCTTTAATTCTGACCAAGCATCTGATTGAATAATCGAAAAACTTCAGCCATGAAACCTGGTTCCTGATCGTGCCTGATGACCTCACTTGCTCCAAACCGCCTAAAGACACATTCGTCATAACTGCAGGCGACTTGTTGAGCTGTTCGGGTAGATCTCGCCTTCGCGATCACGAATCCTGTGAACAAATCAGTCCAGATCACCAGTTCTGTATTGCCTTTAAACGATTTCGGCAAGGAAGGTATGTGATCCATCGCTATCACTTGGAAAGGGTAAGTCGCCTGGATGTTCCCGGGTGATCTACCCAGAATATTCGGCATACCCTTCCCGGTTTAGCAATCTGTACACGTTCCAAAAAACGTTTGGGCACTTCGAAAAAGACCTCCCCAGTGAAAGTGTTTGCGAATCCTGTGGTTCGTCCGACCCCCGTGACCGCCCTCTAAACTGACGTGATAATGATGCAAGATATCTGCTTGTAAGGTCTCCGGAATCACCAGTCTCGCATATCGGTCCAGGTCTGCGACAGCCTGATCAGCTAGAGCACAGTAAAAGAAAAAATCGTTTCGTCAATCTCATAGCTAGACGCGATCTTGACACAATCTTTTGCTTCGTTCTGTCTCAATTTCTCCAAGTCTCCATTCAGAAAAGCTTTCAGTTCAACAATCCATAATTCTTCGTCTTGTACCTTGAGAATTCTTTCAATCCGCATCTCCTGCACTATTTCTTCTGTTAGACTTTCTCGAGATAGAGGCCAGCTTGGTATTGATCTGACTCGTGACCTCGACATGACCGACACTTGCGCTGCCTCCCGTTTATCTCCCGAATGAATCAGCTCAGGCAACCTATTAATCTCGACCATTTCCTCCAGCAATGCTTTATCGGTAATCATCGATCCAGTCTGATCACGCATGGAGCCATCGTGGCTAGGTGATCTGCACTCCTATTCCCATCGTGGCTAGGTGATCTGCACTCCTATTCCAGTCACGTTTCACGTGTAGGCGGTCATAATTTTGCCATCCACGTAGGGTTTTCATAACGCGATCATTTAACAATTTCAAGCACGGAGCCTTGCAATCGATTTCTCCGGTGATCTGCCAGATCACCAGATTTGAGTATCCACATATGATTACCCTTCCACTCTTTTGTTCTTGAAGGAGATCCAAACCTAGCAGCAGACCACGATACTTGGCTTCATTGACTGTGATGCCCGGGGTATAATCTGAACCAGCAGATATGATAGTTCATTCGACAATTCCACAACAACGCACTATACACCCCAATGCCTCTCTTCACGCTCGCGGATCCGTCGAAACTTACGACGATCAAATCTTCATCCGAGCCGACGACTGGTGGGGGTATAATGATTGATTCTCGTGGTTTTTTCCGAGGAGCGACCTCGATCAGAGCTTCATCGACTTCTGATCGGGGTGTGATACTGGCTGCTAGCGTACCGAGAATTTCTTCTTCACCCTTGGTGCATTTGATGATTTCCAAGGTCCACTGAGATAACAGCGCTGCCCATCGCCCCAGTCTTCCGTCAATTCCGTTAGAAGACAATAACAAAGCCAGGGTGGACCACTCAGACAATACTTCGATTGGTCTGGTCACCAGCATAGAATAACAGACATCCAGTATGCGTAATAGTGCCAGCTCTTCTTTATCCACTATGCCGTAATTGACCTCATTTGGTTTCAACGTACGGCTTGTTAACGTCACTGGACAATATACTCCATCGTGATCTTGGACCAGTGCGGCTGATATTGCCCATTTACCGGCATATAGAATCACCACGGGAATCTTTTCCGGGTAGAAATGTTTCAATATCGGGGTCATAACCATCTTTGCCTTCAACATACTGAAAGCTACCATAGCTAGTTCCATATGACTTCTCACCCTGGCACAGTTCGATCGATCAGCGATCAAGTCTTGAGACTCGATTCGTTGACTTCGGTTTCGCGACCAGTCTTACTCAGTGACTTTCCCACTTGATCACGCTCTCGTAGCCCATGATAATCCACATCCTTCAACTCGTATAATATAGCAGCATATATCGAGAATTTTTCGATAAACCGGCTATAATAATTCAGGGACCCGAAAAAAGACTGCATAGCCTTCAGCGATCAGGGAAAAAGAAGGTTACTGAGAGCACCCAGTCCTTCGAGTTTGCTTCCAAGCCCTGAATCGACACATTATGCCCCATGTAAGCGACCTTGGGTTGACCCCAGAAGGTCTTGGCTACGCTGATCGATAAATTCCAACGTTCACAAGTGTCAAGGAGTCGTTCGACCTTATCACATAGCATATCCCATGATGTTGCCGTAACCAAGATATCGTCTATATATGATCGCATTCCCAAAACTGATCGTCTCTGATCTTGGACCGGTTCACCCTCCGTGAATACATCATGTAGATCGGTAGCTTCCCGATCGGCACTGATCTGGAAATATCCGTAGAGAGCATTGTCAATCAATCTCCTATAGATTTGTGGAGCATTCTTCAACCCAAACGGCATCCGGTTCCATTCAAAAAGGCCGAAAGGTGTAACGAAATCCGAAATCTCTCGAGCACGATCAGTCATTGAAACCACCCAGAAACCACTAGCCATATCTAGCGAACAAAACCATAAAACTTTATCCAGATCCTAAAGAAAATCATTTATCAAGGGCATCGGATAGACCATCATCTTTGTGAGGCGATTCACCATTCTATAGTCGATACAGAGTCGAATATCAACCCCATTCTTTTTTTACACAATCACGATCGGTGATGGCCCACTGCGATGTTGAAGGTCGGATGATTTTTGTACTCAACAAGCCCTTGATCAAATCGGATAAATTTTCCCGGTATTGTGGCGCGACTTTGCGACAACGCTGAGCGATAGGTCTCGCATTTCTAACGTCTATGTCACAAACATCTCCGTAGGCATCTGGGGGTAGGGCGTTACCCTTCCCAATCAATAAATGGCGCCTTTTCCAAATGATTTTCTTTAGTTGATCGATCGGCGCGGGACTGTTTACTTCGGGATCACCGACCTGTAGATCCTTCAGGTTGACTTCTGGTACATTGGGTGATACTTCCGTCAAAACTTCCATCTGCTTCTCAATATCTTCAATGTATTGATTACCACCTTCATGTATACACACTTGTTCATCTACCGGATCCATTCCCTTCGGTTCTGTGTTATCTTAAGTGGCCCCTTTTGAATCATCCGACTGGTGATCTACTTCGGGTTAACCTTCGTCCTCAACGACTTCGGCAAGTTCATTCTTCCTTTTCTCCTCAAAAACGTTTCGAAACTCGTCACCATCATTTTCACTTTCTGGATTTGCTGCTTTCGGTGTGCCGGGTCCAATATCGCTCAAAATCTGTGGACCGTTTTTGGTCCGGCTTTCCCCTGTCGCTTCCACCGACGGTCTTCTGATCAACAGCTTGGTCGGAATAGCATATTTCAGCTTCTCCACCAAAGGTGAGGTGTCTTCGTCTACCAGGTCTTCGTCACTGATCAGGTCTGTTGTGGCCTGATAAGCCAGCTTTTGCCATTCGATATAATTTCGTGATCCCACTGAGACATACCCAATCTGCCGAGGTACTTTCCCTTCGGGTAACCACATCCCTAGGATCATGTCTTCGTGAACGATCAGCGGCTGATCGGATATGTTAGCAATCCTGATGTAATTTGATCTGCCAATGCCCTTTACGAACGTTAGTACCCATCGTTCACCACGGGTTTGCCACAATTTCCGTTGCCGATCGCTCGGCCGAATCATGACATCGACTGATCGGGCCACCCCGATGTTTTCATACTGACCCATTTTGAGCATCCGCATACGAGTACCATATAAAGGACGTCGGCCGGATAACTGTATTTGCACCTCATCCGGAAGAGTCAGGGTTCCGTGAGACAGGTCGATCCGTATACTGGCTGGCACCATGAAATCCATCCCCAATTTCGCGTCTTGACCGGCTAACCGGCCAACCCAAGCGTTGAAATAGTAGACAAGGGAGCCTGCCAGAGTGATTTTTACACGTGATCGCCCTTCAGTCATATACGAACTTTCGCCGATCCCAACACATTTTTGCCTCTGGGTACTGTCTATGCGACATCCCACCTTACGAGCAAAGGCGGAGTCGATAATCGAGACTTCTGCTCCAGAGTCAAAAAGTATAGTGGTGTTTTCGCTGTTAATCTTCCCATTAGCTTTTGCCGACTTAAAGGATTTTACTGGGAAGTATATGGATGATGACCATGGTTCAGCCGAATGAAGTCGATTTTCCTACGGGACAAGACTCCGGAAGAAGAAAGATGTTTAGATTTTGCTAACTTAATGAAAGGTCCGACCAGGAACTGGCCGAAACAATTAAGTCGGGAAGTCCGGTCGACGTGGTCGCGGTTGTGTACCGAATGTGAAGTACATTATTGTATCTCGGAGGTATCGGTCGCGAGACAATATTATCTAACGAAGAAAAGGTCGGATGAAACGCCGATCGAGTACTTACACCGCTTGAATGTTGCTGGTCTGAGGGCTAAAATGCAAATCAAAGACCCCAAGCATCCGGACTTGGCTCGCGATCTCGTCGGACATTTCATCAGTACTTTGGCCAATCGCGAGCTGGCCGATCAGCTGACGCTTCTCCAATTAAAAACTGTTAAAGAACTGGAGCAAACAGTGCGAGCGTTACAACGTGCCAATAATTGCGAACCAAAAGTCAAAATCGGGTCGAATCGATACAGATCGAAGCTCGACAAAGTCAAGTCCCCTGTGGTCAGATCAGCGAGAGCGATCCGGATCATTACGAAGGAATCGGACAGTTCCAGTTCGGGAGAAGAAAGTGGCCGGTCAAGTTTAGGCTCAGATGAGGAGCAATATCGTCGTATCTTCACGACAGAACCGGTATTCCGTCCGAGATCATTGATTAATGGCATGGATGGACGAAAATTCGGTCGAGCCAAACCTGATCAGGAACGATCCCGACGAAAATGTGTCCACTGCGGGTCGATAAAACATAATGATCGCGTTTGTTGGAAAAGAATGACTTGTGGAAAGTGCGATTCGAAAGGTCACCCCTCTGATCATTGTTTTTTCGTGTGTAAGTCGTGTGGAAAAATTCATAATGCCGGTTCCTGCCCGATCAGGGAGTTTTTTTTAAAGATACGGGAGTGGTACAAACCGTCCAAACATGCTGGTATGCTCCCACCTAACGTCAAAATGATGTTAAACTAGATCGCTCGCCAGGTTGGAATCTGGGTCGAGCCGAGCGGTCTAGGTTTAGAATCTACGCATTCGTTAGTAACAGAAGTAAAGTAAACATCAACAGAAAGGGATTATCGACAATGCATATTCAGTTTCCGATTGTGCCGATCGATTGACGGTTCATAGCCTCGAAGTGGACAAATATTCCCGATTGAAGGTTCCTATGGAGCTGGACCTATTGCCTGGTGAATCTCGTGAATATTGGAAGTATCACTCTCCCGACAAGTAGTTTAAACAAGCGGGACTCGGGTGACAAATTCCGGAGTTTAAATCAAATCAGGACTCGGGTGACAAATTCCGGAATTTAAATCAAACGCTTGGTACGAGGCAATGTTTGCCATGCGAGGCATACCTAGGTCAAGATTGTCCGGATCGAAATACTTAACCGATTCCACATCGATATCACTAGTCGGGGGTAACTTATAATATCGCCCCTGGTAATTCTTCTGATTAGCTTGGTGATTTAGGCGGACATGTCCATCTGATTGGGATGATCCATATCGACATGTGAGGGCGTTGGAGGTCGTTTAGTCGTTGACCGATCGAAATTCGGCCTATGTTGCCACCACCACCCCAGGTGTATTTTGGCGTGATCCATGTTGTTCCCGTACACAATTTTATAAACATCGTTTGCATCTGGTCAGATGTGTTTGTGAAAAGTGTTCCTGGAGGTCAGGTTGATTTGTTCAACATCCTGAGCGACTTCAGAGCATCGTTTTAACCTGACTTGACTAAGTTTAGGTGTTCTGTTCCTACTTTGTGGTTCGATTTTGGTGTCGATCTATTTGATTCCCTTCGGGCCCAATGTCATACGAGTCACTCCGACTGAAAAATCAGTAGAATCCGCTCAAGACGGAGATGATGCGTAGGCCGATTCAACATTTTACGCAATATCAGCCATAGGATGTCCCATCACCTGTGATCGGTGTGAGACATTGATCGGTAGTGATTGGACCACGGGGTTCACCCCAACCAACGCAGTCAGGTGATCGTATAGCATAACCATAGATTATTTTATTGTTTTTTTGGTCTAGATCAAGCAACTTATTCGATTCAAACACACCAGTAGTGATGCCAACTTCGTCAATCTGCACCAGGAGATTTCTGACCAGGTCGAGTTGGCTACCCGTGATAACCGGCCTAGTCGCTCGACCTTCTAGCTTCATACTGATCTTAGGTTTGATTATTTTCATCACCCGGTTGTTAGCTAGGAACTTGTAGAACCCCCGAAGGTAAAACAAGCGTTCTACATCCTGAACCGTGGTTTTTTCGGCTGGTTCGGTCTTCTCTTCATCTTCTTCGAAGATCTTCGGTTTCGGCTTCACTTTTTTTTGGTGGATCATATTGATTCACCCCCATGTTTTTCTTTCTTTTTCCATTTTCTTTTATGCATAGGATCGAGGTCAGCACCTCGCTCCTTTCCCGGATTATAGTTAATTTTACTATAATCCTGATCGGCCCCGATCGGGGCCTTGTGGGGAGTTGTTTCATCTTTAATTTCGACCTGGAACTCCACCAGACCAGGCCAACCATCGCTTCCTTTAGGTATGTACAGCATCGGAGGCGAATACGCCTTCCTCCAATACACCCGAAAAAGTTTCCGCCACTTTGATTTTCACATCTTTTTCATCATCAAAGGAATCACGGTGATATCCTGAGTCACCAAGTGATCCGGGCACGCGCACCATTGTGGTGGAGCCGATTTCCAAATCCATGACCGAAGTCTTTGAATGGAATCCGGATACGCACTAGCCCGGACGACCAAACCAACTATCGGAGGAAGTCTCCGTTGATCCTGATCAGGATCGGATGAATCATCACTATGATGACTGATCCGATCCTCCCGGTCATCCTCCCGGTCGTCATGTACGATAGAATCCATGCTTAACTTTCTCTCACCTTGTGTTCCCATTGATCGGGGGTGGTTACACTCACTCAGGTGGACTTTTTAATACAAAAAGGATGATCTTGATCAGGTCGGAGGGAATGACCTTCTCGAGACGGGGGCGTCCTCGGGTGGGAATCTTCACCGGAGAATGAGTCAGGGTCGATACTTTGTTAGAGTATCTATGGCACTGATGGGGAAAGTTCGTCCAATCAGGCCAGCCAATGAGAGAGAGATAATACGAAACCAAGAAAACGCGTTCAAACCACGATCTTCCACAGTAATCCACAAACGTTATCTCCACAAAACCTTTCCAAAATGATGTAACGTGTTCTAAACACGTGTGCGTGAGGGAGTGAGGGTTGAAACCCTAAAAAAAACGTCGGAGGCCTTCCGGTAAGCCAAAATGCGTCTAAGCGCGTCTTAACCGGGAATTAGTTGAGCAAGAGGGCACTAGTCGACCCTGTGCTCTCAATGACCGCGACACGTGGCGGAGCGACTCTTTGCTTAGGGGGTAAATTCAATCCTGTTATTATATATGCAATGCCATATACCTAGTGTACCGTACACCAGCTCATGTGCTTTTCTCATACTTCAATCCTGTTCGTTTCGTTGCACGGTTGCGCCAGTACCACCTTACACATCTTTGTCGCACCTTCAACCTGATCCGTACCACTTCTGGACTGATTATGGTAAACCTCTATGGCAGTCCCCAACCATCCAGATTCCTCGAAAAACAGCCTGGAACTAGTTCGAGATCTGCCTCCCAGACACTGTTCGCCCCATATTAAACCCAGCTTAACTGAAAACTCCGTCTCGCTTCACACCTGGAAAATGATTTGGGGCTGATCGGCTCGGATCGTGATCATGATAGCGATCAGCACAGTGATCGGGGCGGTGATCAGGGCAATTAGTCCCAGATCACCTCAAAATACCTCAGGGTGACCACAACATCGACATTGCCAGTTCGCTCGACTGTATTATGGTGGAGCCGATTTCCAAATCCATGACAGAAGTCTTGGGTGGAATCCAGATACCCACTGGCCCGGACGACCAACTATCGGAGGGGGTACTCCGTTGATCCTGATCAGCATCAGAATCAGATGAATCACCATTATGGTGACTGATCTGATCCTCCCGGTCATCTGGCCGGTCTTCATGCGCGTCAGGATCTATGTTTATCTTCATCTCACCTTGTGTACCAGTTGATCGGGGGTGGTTACACTCACTTAGGTGGACTCGGTGACGAAAACGATGATCTTGATCAGGTCGGAGGGGATGACCTTCTCGAGACGGGGGTGTCCTCGGGTGGGAATCTTCACCAGAGAACGAGTCAGGGTCGATACTTAGTTTAAGTACTGATCGGGAAAGTTCGTCCGATCAGGCCAGCAATAAAAACGAGAGATAGCGAGTGACCACGAAAACCACGATAAAACCACGATATTCCACAGTAAACACAAATGTTATCTCCACGAAACCTTTCCAATTGATATAACGTGTTCAAAACACGTGCGCGTGAGGGGTGAGGGCTGAAAACCTAAAAAAACCGTCGGGGGCCTTCCGGTAAGCCAAAATGCGTCTATGCGCGTCTAAACCGGGAATTAAGTTGAGCTACAAGGGCCTAGTTAGCCCTGTACTCCCAATGACCGCGACACGTGGCGGAGCGACTCATTGCTTAGGGGTAAATTCAATCCTGTTATTATATATGCAAAATCCTATACCTAGTGTACCGTACACCAACCCATGTGACCTACCTCATACTTCGATCCTGTTCGTTTCGTCGCACGGTTGCGCCAGTACCACCTTACACATCTTTGTCGCACCTTCAACCTGATCCGTTCCACTTCTGGACTGATCACGGTCAAACTCTATGGCAGTCTTCAACTATCCTGATTCCTCGAAAGGCAGCCTGGAACTAGTTCGAGATCTGCCTCCCAGACACTGTTCGCCCCATATTAAACCCAGCTTAACTGAAAACTCCGTCTCGCTTCACACCTGGAAAATGATTTGGGGCTGATCGGCTCGGATCGTGATCATGATAGCGATCAGCACAGTGATCGGGGCGGTGATCAGGGCAATTAGTCCCAGATCACCTCAAAATACCTCAGGGTGACCACAACATCGACATTGCCAGTTCGCTCGACTGTATTATGGTGGAGCCGATTTCCAAATCCATGACAGAAGTCTTGGGTGGAATCCAGATACCCACTGGCCCGGACGACCAACTATCGGAGGGGGTACTCCGTTGATCCTGATCAGCATCAGAATCAGATGAATCACCATTGTGGTGACTGATCTGATCCTCCCGGTCATCTGGCCGGTCTTCATGCGCGTCAGGATCTATATTTATCTTCATCTCACCTTGTGTACCCGTTGATCGGGGGTGGTTACACTCACTTAGGTGGACTCGGTGACGAAAACGATGATCTTGATCAGGTCGGAGGGGATGACCTTCTCGAGACGGGGGTGTCCTCGGGTGGAAATCTTCACCGGAGAACGGGTTGGGGGCGATACTTAATCGGTATCTAGGCACTGATCGGGAAAGTTCGTCCGATCAGCCAATGAGAGAGATAATAAGAAAACGCGATCAAACCACGATCTTCCACAGTAAACCACAAACGTTATCTCCACAAAACCTTTTCCAATATTAATAACGTGTTCCAAACACCTGCGCGTGGGGGGTGAGGCTTGATCACCTAAACAAACCCGTCGGGGGCCTTCCGGTAAGCCAAAATGCGTCTAAGCGCATCTTAACCGGGAATTAGTTGAGCAAGAGGGGACTAGTCAATCCTGTGCTCCCAATCACCGCAACACGTGGCGGAGCGACTCTTGGCTTAGGGGGAAAATCAAAACCTGTTATTATATATGCAATGTCCTATACCTAGTGTACCATACACCAACTCATGCCTGATTTATACTTCGAACCTGTTCACTTCGTCGCACGGTTGCATAGCACCACCTTGCCCATCCTGGCTGCACCTTCAAGCTGATGTACCACTTCTGCCCTGATCACGACCCGACTCCTATAAAGATGTTCGACCCATCCCGATCTTCGATAAACGACTTGGAAACCACTTGAGATCTGCCCTTCTGACACTTGTTCACTTCATATCCAGCCCGACTTAACTGAAAACTTCACCTGCCTTCGCGTCTGGACGCCAGTTTGAGGCTGATCAGCCCCGATCATTATCGGCATAGCGATCAGCCGAGTGATCAGGCAGTGATCAGGGCGATCAGCCCTTGATCACCTCGGGAACTCTCTGGGTCACCATCACAACGACTTTATTCATCTGATCAGCCATACTTCCGACCTTCATACCCTGTCGGGGCAACCATATCACACCGATCTCGGCTGATCGGCCCTAATTGGACCTTGTCACGTCATCCTCGGACAAATCCATCGGTCATCATCACTCACACAACTCACCATTCCACATGCCCCATTTCATTCCATCTCTGATCTTCATATCTTGGGCATAATCAGTTGGCTCGGTCGATCGGGCCGAAACTTCGTGTCATAATCAACTTTAACAAGTACACTGTTCATAGGTCGGCTAAATGGCTGTCCCTGACACGTCATGTCACCAGTTGCTGTATTTCCAACTCGTTGTACATCCACGGGAACTCCACTTGGTAATTGTGATCGCGATCATGATCGTGATCTCCACCGTTCCATCAGTGTCTGGGACTGGGCGTAATGACAGTACTTGGCTGATTTCTTCACATCGCGAATACCCGTTGTCCGCCACCTTTTCATCGTAAATGCGATCGGCCTTTCCCACCCATCAACCGTCTTATGTTGATGGGTGTTCCATCGTCACCAATCAACGGCCATGTGTGGTCCACTTCATTCTCAACATTTTCTGATCGCTTTACCACAGCCGCCCCTGAGACTAACTGCAGCCGCGCAACGACTGCAGTTCGACTCATTTACTTCCAAATTTCCTCTTTGGCGATCACCATGGCTGACTCGAGCCGATCTTCTCTTCCTTCTTCGTCATCTTTGGCTGCCCGTCCGATCACTGCCTCGCCCCCCGTTTCCAGTTCGGCTGATCCAGCGACAACCCCGATCGCGGCCTCGGCACCGATCACGACCAGTCTCATCCATCCTACGACGACCATGACTTCATATCGCCCGCCTTGGAGTCTTCCCGCTCGGCCTTCCTCAGATCGCCCCGTCCGTTACTTGGAACAGCTCGCTCGTCTAGTGGAGGGATCTGGTCCACTCACGTTGGGGTCCATGGAAGCTTGCCGACTACGGTCTGAACTCCGAAGTGCAATTCCCGAGTTGGTTTCTCTATATGATACCAATCGGGCACTTAACGCTGAGTTATCCGACCGTCGGATCGTTGCCGATACCTTGGAACATGATTCTGCTGATCTGGCTAGCCAGCTGTCGACTCTTCGGCTAGATCGCGACCGACTTGACCAAGACCTGCAAGACATGACTGACCGCGTTCAGAGTCTGACGATGGAGCGTGATCAGCTATCAGCTGACCTCGCCACTCTGCGCCTCTCCAAGCCTTCGGACACCGTCGCCTCTCTACAGTCGTTGATCGGTTCGCTGACTATTACCATCCGCGATCAAGGTATGTTTATCCCATTCACTTCTTCTGCGATCTGTATATGACTTTCCATGTTTATTTCCAGATGAACGTATCGAGGCAATGAAGGGCTCAATGGTCGAGATGGTGGATCACCTACAACGGCTCGATGATCACCGTCTCGACCGTGATCAGCTGCTTCGCGAGAAGATCCGCACTGCCGAGGACGTAGAGCGTCGGGAAGTCGAGGTGCGCTACTCGGATGAGCAGGTCCAGCTCCTGGTAAAGGAACCTTCCGATTCTCGCATCGGCCGCGCCGACATACAGAAAAGGTTGCGCGAGAGTCGGAAGAAGCTGAAGATTGCCGGCGCGAGCTTAATCTTGCTCGGGTTAAACTTGAAACCCTAGAGCTCGATGTTCGCGCCTGGCACCAGCATAACGCCGACTTGAGGATCGTTGCGGTGCAGACTATGGAGAGGTGGACCGACCCGAACACCAATACGGGGTCACTTCGGACGGCTTTACAACGATTTCCTGAGCTGATCAGCTCTCTTGCTCCGTCTGGAACACCCCCGCAGTCTCCCGAGTCCGCGCCGTCATCACCCGCATCCTCTGTCGCTTCCTTGCCGGCCCATAGTGCTGATCAGCCCGTGATCAGCACTGCAGCGACTTCTGCGTCTACTCCACCCCGTTTACCGGCAGCCTCGAGATCAGTCTCCTCGATCTTGAGCTCTGCGAAGCGTAAGCGGACCAGCTCGTCAAAGAAGAAGATGGCTCCCGCCAAGCGCTCTCGTCTTATGGTTGATTCGGACGATGAGTCGACTGATCTGGACGAGAGGACGTTGTCTGTTCTGGCCCGATCGCGCAGTACTGATCGTCGCGCTCCAGTGGCGACCCTTTCAGGCGTAAGTTCGCTGACCCAGGCCGTCGCTTTGCTTGAGTCCGATGACGAGGACGAAGATGATCTTGAGGAGGAACAACCGGCTTCGGCTGTTCCCAACGTTCCTCCACCGGTCAATACGACGGTGATCGCCCGACCACCCAATTTCACGGGCGTCTTCATCCCGGCGAACCGGTCGTCGATCGAGCAGGACGGCTATAGCTATAATTCGAACCAAAGGTTCATGGATTTATACGTCGTCATGCAGGGCAAGCCGACTCCTGCTCACATGGCAACTCGGAAACCTTGGAGTGATGATCACGTATGGGATCTGACGCCTCAGGTTCTTGCTGTGAGGCACAAACTCGTCCCACGCTTGTGGTCCCGTCCGCCAGGATGGATCTTTCCGACTAGATCGTCGGCTCCCAAGGAGAAGCAGTGGCAACCGCGTGTGCTGACCAGAAGCGCTATCGAGCTTCTGATCGATTCAGCACCTTGGGATGTCCTCATGACGCCTATGCCCGGGCTGGCGTTTCCCAATCTCCCCTGGTTTGTCGATCTACAAGGACGTCTGGCCCTGTATTATCAGGAGCATGTTCAAGCAATATGGGAGGCGACCCACCATTTCCCGATCACGGCGACGATGCGCAAGGACGCGTGGATTGAGCATTATTATCATGCTCGCAAGCGTCGACGCACAAAAGCTGGGGCTGCCTGGGCCGCGATCTGCGACCATGTGGTCAATGGGATTCAACATGGCGAGTGCGGTCTGGACGTTTTCTTGTTTCCTGCCGTGCTGCATCTACCTGTTCGTCGGGCGGGATCGCGAGGCAACAAGGTTGACGGCGGGGAGTGGTATCCCGGTTATGAACATCCAACTCTTATCGGCACGTTGCGTGATGCCCTAATCTTTACCGATCACCAAGAGCCTTGGCGGAACCAGTACCGATCAAGCTCCATGGATCATCCGGCGTTCACGGTTTCTCGTCTGCGCACGAAGTATGGTCCGTGATTGTCGTGACAGCCAGCTTTCGTTTCGTTCCTTCCATAATCATTAATATATCACGACAGTTTCTTGATAACTTTCACGTCCCATATTCACACTTCCTGTTCAGGTCCCACTAT
>MIQA02018231.1:0-50147 GCA_001887855.2 Sclerospora graminicola | reverse complement strand
ACGAGAGACCAAGAAAACGCGATCAAACCACGATCTTCCACAGTAATCCACAAACGTTATCTCCACAAAACCATTTCCAATATCAATAACGTGTTCTAAACACGTGCGCGTGGGGGGTGAGGTTTGATAACCTAAACAAACCCGTCGGGGGCCTTCCGGTAAGCCAAAATGAGTCTAAGCGCGTCTTAACCCGGAATTAGTTGAGCAAGAGGGGACTAGATAACCCTGTGCTCCCAATGACCGCGACACGTGGCGGAGCGACTCTTTGCTTAGGGGGAAAATCAAAACCTGTTATTATATATGCAATGTCCTATACCTGTGTACCGTACATCAACTCATGCCTGACTTATACTTCGAACCTATTTACTTCGTCGCACGGTTGCGTAGCACCACCTTGCCATCCTGGCTGCACCTTCAAGCTGATCTGTACCACTTCTGCCCTGATCACGACCCGACTCCTATAAAGATCTTCGACCCATCCCGATCTTCGATAAACGACTTGGAACCAGCTCGAGATCTACCTCTTGGACTCTCTTCGCCCCATATCCAACCCGGCTTAACTGAAAACTTCATCTCTCTTCACACCTGAAAGTCGGTTTGGGGCCGATCGGTTCAGATCATGATCAGCACAGCGATCGGCAGAGTAAACGGGGCAGTGATCAGGGCGATCAGCCCCAGGTCACCTCGAAACACCTCAGGATTGCCATCACATCGACTTTGCCCGTTCACTCGACCATGTTCTTGACCTTCACCTGCCAAGATCGCACCGACTCAGCATTTCTCGTGAAGTTGGGCCTGATCGGACCTTCTTGCATCAATTTTGGATGGATCCATCAACTCTCACCGCTTGCCTCAACTTGATAATGCTCGCCCGGCTCGCCACTCCACATACCCAGTTCTGTCATGTACCTGATCTTCGTATTCTAAGGCAGAGTTAGGTGACTCGGCCGATCGGGGCGGGATTTCCATACCACGCCCAACTTCAACATCTGTACTGTTCATAACTCATCCCGATAACTGGATTCTGCTGTTCCTGATATCTTACTTCGCCACTGATGCCGTATCTCCAGTCGATCTAGCCATGTTCATCCACATGAACTCCACTTAACATCCCATGTCCCGACCAGACCGTGACATTCGTCATTCCATTCATATCCAGGACCAGGCGTAACGATACTTGGCTTATCCCTTCACACTGCAAAAGCCTGTTGTCAACCGCCTTTCGTAGTATACGAGATCAGCCTGTCCCACTCATCAACTATCCCATCTTGATGGGTGTTCCCATCGTCACCAATCAACGGTCATGTGTGGTCCACCTTATTCTCAACATTTTTTGTCAGATCGCTTCACCACAGCTGAAACTGTCGGTATAATTATATAACCGAGGATCTGTTGACCAGCCGACCTCTTCGAGGTCAGTTGAGCCAACCGAGATGGTGACCACCATCTGACCAATCAGATGCCCCTATTTTTCAACTGAGCTGTTCCAAAACAGACGTGAACTTTGCCCTAAAAACCAAAAACCTCCAATTCTTGCGTGATAATAGTATAGCAGACTCTTAGCTATATTCGTAACACGAAAACCCACCGTGACGTAACAAACTTTACCCTGCTTCCTGGGGACCCTCTTCTGTTTGCTGGTGTTACTCTAGCAAGTCGTTTATCTCCTGTATTTAAGCGCGTGTACAACCTCGTGTAACTTGGGCTCATAACCTGTTGGAAAATATGCGCTTATTAAGACCGCGCACCTATACCGATTAGTGCTTAGAACGTTTGGTGTGTAAGTACCAAACAAAAGGTGCGACGAGGAAGTGCCGTATTTCGCGCCGCGCTGACTAGTCGCAAGGATAAAAACAGTGTAGCTTTGCTTAGCCGGACATTTCATTTTGTACAAAAACACCATTGAAATTCCAACACAGCGTGTTGCGTCCGGAGCTTTTGCTCTGACCGCGGTAATTCGCTCTCCATTGTGCGCTGTAACCAGCACGACCACGTACCAACACCTTGCGAAACCTAGTAGGGGGGGGCGTCTTTTTCTTGTAAATGGGGGTCAACGTAGAAATGTTTTCCATTTTATAAATCTCATAGTAAATCTAATTATAAGACTGCCGTGGGCCGTTATTGCATGCTGTTCAGATGGATAATGTCTTCTCGGACAGCAAATACTTTGTAGATATGCCAATTAAAGACAACAGTAGTGCATTTGACATTTTAGTCGATTTCCAGCGTCGTGAACTCGCAATGACCGAGTGGAAACCAAATGCTCAGGAGACGCACGAGTAACCATTGCGGTTGCTTTAACAGATAACAAGTCTAGGTAGTATACAATGTGTTCAAAGGCAGTGCAGATAGCAACACAGATTTTAATCGCTAATCTGAACAGCGATTTAATTATGCGCGTGTGGTATTATCAAGCTTAAGTGGCCTTATTGAACAACATATAAGGACTACTTCCGTTGACGACGATCCGTTCGATTGAGTGCTGGTCATATCGACTCACTACTTGCCACGGTGACCCATTTTCATTGCCCAATATAATCTATTTTTAGCTACCAAATCATTACATTTCCCGCTACTTTGTTCCCTTATTTCTATCACTTGGGATGATGCAGTCATACTTGTCGTGCCTCTTGTCAGTATTTGCTTCGGTCTGATCACGATCAATAGACCCAAACAAAAAAAACATTGCTGTTGCTACACACCTTTTTTATCTAGATGCCACGTTCAGTTCTGTTAATGAACCTTAGGCCTTAGGTTCGGGCCTTACGGTTTCGTAACAATTTTGCTTTGGTCTCCAACTCTTGAATTTTCAGTCATAAATGTCCCTTTTTAACTCTTTTTTGCACATACAATGATACAATGAAAGGTGCTGGTGAGTGACGGTCGCATCTATCTGACGTTAAACGCAGCAGCTGACGTAGTACCAAGACCAAACACAGCGAAAGAAGATTGTTTTTGTCTATTCTGACGTTGGAAGAACATTCATATGACGCTGCGTTGCCAGATAAAATATGTTGCAGCAGAAATGAAAAGAAGATCGAAGGTTGTAATTTTCCGAACGTACCATAATTGACGTGTTTATGAATGTCCGATGTAGGGCTCAAAAAACCCGCGGGGTTTGGTGCGGGTTGAGATCGACCCGCAACCCAGCCCTCTTTTGACGAAGTCCCTTGGCCAGTTGCAACACGCTAACCCAAACAGTCCGCAACCCCCATCCTTGGCCAGTTGCAACACGCTAACCCAAAGAGCCCGCAGCCCGCGGCTCTCTTCTGGTAGGTTAATATATATATTTATATATATTATCTTCTCCACTGTGAGAGGGTTTACTTGTCTACACGAAGTGGAGGTGGCATGGGAAGCTACCTCAAAGTTTGAGGCGATAAATGTGCGAGGGTGGCCGAAGAATGTAAAGGTTATACTAATCATAGATTGAGCTAATTGTGCGTTGCAGCATCGCCTCTGTGGTGAAGGCATCGAAGACGAAGACGGACGATGTGGATGGCAAGCGAATAAAGCTAAAAAAATGGACAAACAAGATCACGATTTAAAATCTTTGATTATAAATGACACTGCGGGCATTGAAGATACGAATAAGTAAAACGCTGGGTGTGTGGTAAATCTAATTGTATCCATTTTTCCAAACACTTTAACGATACTATAGTTGATTCCTTTAAGGAGCCAAGTCAGTTACTATTTGCTGTCCGACAGAAAAGAGCCGCTCGCTGGTCTTCAGTCGTGCTTGCCAATAACTGCTCGTACTAGAACGATGTGATTTTTGACATATAATCAGGGGCAGTGCTCGCAAAATGCCTAGCTTACCTCTTTTTCGCTGTTTGCCAAGCTGCTACTTGCTGGTATAGTCGCTATACAAACAAATTCGTGAAAGACTTTCTTTAAAGATCATTAACATCACGTAGACAGGGTACATATAGTACCTAATCAAACTGCCTTTCACGACGATCTTTCAAGCTTTGTGCTTCAATCTGCGGTTTAGTAATTGAGGCATCTTGCCCTTGGTAAAATGTCTAATGATCCAAAAATGAGTGCGTCTGCTTGCTACGGCATAGAATAATTTGCAAATGTTAGTCGCCTGAAATGCCAATGCACGCTCATATTCAACCAACCTCTGTCGTAAACACCATTCCAAGTGGCAATCTTTCGTCTTTGCTTTTTATAATGTTCCGCGCAGTTTCGTGTCCTTCGTTGCTTCAGTAAAAATTACGAGCTGTGCTGCATCACTCTTTTTACGTGCTCAAGACTGCAGGGCGCCTTCCCCTAACTGTGGGCTGTGTGCGAGCTGCGGGTTGGGTGCAGGTCTCGCGGTGCGGGCTGGGTATGGTTTGAGCCCTATCTGGAAGTGTGTATGCCTTTCTGCTATTAAGTTGATGGGATTTTTCTCTTACAAATTAAAAAATTCTCAGCCTTTGACAACATCGTGCCTAAAAACGTAAAAAACTCAAGTAGCTAAGATTATCAACTCAAACTGTTTAGCCCCCATCACACATCATCGCTTCCTTAACCGCCCATTGCGTACGACATCTTCCCAGATACGGTGGAATGCAGCGGGCATATATTCTGGTCGAGTTTGGAAATCGAATTCCGTGTTCTGAAAGTGTGCTTGCATATCTGAAGGATAGACTCCATGAGCTTGGAGCTCTTGAAAGATTTGAAGCCGGACTACATGGCTTTCAGTGTACTGAGACGCAAGATCCTCTCCGACATGCTGCTCCAAAAAATTATAAACTGCTGCAATTCCTTGGCGCCAAGGTGGCAATGCCTGGACTCTTTTCGTCTCTACACCAACTTGTTTCAGTCTGAATCCCGTTCTTTCTTCTTGAAGGTTTCCAGTGCCAACAGTGCCGGCAGCATCGGCGATTTTTGGAAACGCCTCAGTGGAGTAAATTGGCTTTCCGCTTGTTGCTGCCACTAGAGGTCCATAAAGTGTAGCCAAGGTTACCAGTCCGAGAAAGGATATGCGCATGAGTTTTAGTCAAACACGCAGTACGTCGGGCGCTTGTTGTGCTGATGTCAAATCAGAAAATGAATTGTGGTGGAATGAATTTGATAGCGTGTGGTTACCACACTGTGGTATGTCATAAGTACACAATAAAAGGTCTACTTTTATACCCTTACTCGTATGTCCCAAAACAAAATGGGAAACAATATTCTCAATTTCAAAAGGGACGAAGCAATGTCGAAAATAATAAACCGCTTTTAGAAGGGCATTTGTTTTTACATAAGATGCGTCAGTGTAGGTTGTGAACGAGTGGACTCACCTGATGATTTTTTCTTCTTCATTTTTTAAGGGATCGAGCCTCGAGTGGATGACGAAGCCCGACATGGTAGATCATTTGCGCCAGGACACATGCAAACTCTTTATACTTGGCAGCCTCCTCGTAGTTTCCATTACACCTCCGCATAATCGGCACGACCGGGTACAAAATGCGATCTCTGCTCATTAGACGATAAAATTGGGAGAACATATTTTCGACATTGCTGCGTCCTTTTTTTGGAGATGGGGGTCGACGTATCCCATCGAGGGGGTGAGAATAATGTTTAATTGAAACTGAGGAGACAGAAACCCCACTATAGAAATAGCGTCCGGTTATGTTCTTATACAAGACTGTATGAGAACTACCACCCCCAGAAAAATTATTTTGTTAGTCAGCAGACACAAGTGGACGGACGAGGTAGACAAGGGTTAAAAAACGAGATGAGTCTAAAAAATCTACTTACATTTACTCGTGTAAATTCTACTCTTCGATCATAATCCTATTAAATGCACCTGTCGTTAATTGGTTTGCTAAAAAACCGTGGTTTCCGAATAGGTCTGGTGCAATACCATTTTACTTTTGCTTTGTCTCCAAAATGAATAGTCTCAATTTTGAGCACTGAATTTCTCTTTGACACAGAAAGGGCGAGACGAGTCAAAGACATGACACTGCTACGAAGCAAAAAATGTAAGGGCACGTTTATAATCACCCCCAAAATCACAGACTCACCCCAAAATTACAGTAGAATCCATATTAGCTACGAAAAACGAACAAATACACAGCCAGATTTTTTAGAGGAAAGAACCTGCTCCTTGGTTGTGAAACTTCTTGTCGTTTTTGCTTATGACCGTCGATACGCATTTTGACTTTAGAGGATCACCTTCGTTTACTTTCGAGTCCTCCATAGGCAAGATCTATGCTATAAAAGTTAAGTACTTGTACTTGACTTGGCCTTTTTTCACTTCTTACGTCGATATATACTGGTTTTCGCTGTGCTATGTTAGAGCACGCCCGTTCAGCGGTATGAGGTGCGTCGTGTTGCATATACTTCTAATAAATAGCAGAAGCGGTTCAGTCGAAAGAATGGCTACTGCCACTTCAATAGAGTGCCCTCACATGTTAGCGCACATGTCTCCATGACGCTCACTGTAAGTCAAGAGGCGATCCACGGCTGCAAGTGAAGGTAGAAAGGAAGAAACAAGCGAACGAGGACGTGATTGATGTGGAAGTGACGACGAGAGGAGAGAAGAACAAGAAGAAGAAGAAGGCGTGGTTTCCATGTCTAGGCCAACCAGTCAAGCCGTATGGGTTTTACGTGCTCTTAGTAAGGACAACGAAAAGAAGAGCACTAAAGTATTGCAGCTCCAGCACGTGGCATGTAACTCTTGCCTATGGAGGACTAGAAAGTAAAAGAAGGTGATCCTCTAATGTCAAATGCAATCGACGGTCATAAGCAAAACGACAAGAAGTTTCACAACCAAGAAACAGGTTCTTTTATATTCTTCCTCTAAAACATCTGGCTGTGGATTTTGTTCGTTTTTTTGTAGTTCTACTGTAATTTGGGGGTGAGTCTATTGTTTTGGGGGTGATTATAAACGCCCCCAAAATGTAAACTGGGCTATTGATAAATCACATAGGAGATTTTTACAGCCAAAGCCACCCCTACCAGAATTCTCGCACAAGTAGACTGGAACCCCTCTATAGAAATGGCATCTCGGTGGGTTTCTATTCTTATTATGGTATTCTAATGCAGTACCACCCCTGAAAAGCTCTTTGTTAGTCGGAAGAGTTTCAACACAACCGGAAGATACAATGACGGATAAATTTAAAACATCCTCTGATCTAATCAAGGAATGGCTAGCACACTTGGATAAGATGAAATTAAGGTCGTTGAATAGCTTCGCAGCGCTATTTTGAAAGCATGGGCAGAAGATTTTTTAAATTGCTCAAATGATGACATAGCAATTTAAAGATTGTTGCCTTATAAGGACATTTTTCGCCGTGGCTTCGAACGCTTTAAATTTTTTGGAACACAGTATGCGACATAATAATATTTAAGCTTTGCGGGTGCCACAAAAATGGGTTACATTGGTAGTACATCTAGACGCATTATCGGTGATGAAGAATGCTTGCAATAGGTTGATGTAGACATCTGTCACACGACGATATAATGACCATTCAATCGGATATATTTAATGAAGATTCATTTTGCTACATTCAACTTCTATAGAGCTGCGTCAGCCTGATCATTCCTGCTAATTCTTGGCTTGATAACATTCTTCTTTCCCAACTTTCGGGCGCTCAGGCTGACCAATGCGTGCTATTGAAGAGCTTACGTCGTTCTAAGGGAAATGTCGGGGATAGCTGGCAGGAGTTCGTTCGTACGCATCTCTGACTTGAAACTCTGAAAACCAAGGAACATAATTGGATATGCCAGTTGCGGGTCTTGTAGATCTGGGTATACCAGTCGGAGAAGAAGATAGATCTTCCCCAGAGAGATCTTCGCGCAGAGGAAGCGTGTTGGGCTCATAACCCAAAGGTCGTTGGATTGAGACCGACAAGTGCTACCAATACTAAATTAACGGTGCAAATTGAAGAGCGTTTAGCAAAATGAAGAAGATAGATCTTCGGGCCGACCCTGGACGCTTGCAGCGGACCCTCGGTGAGCTATCTGAGTTGGCCGATCGTCTCTATCTCCAGCTGGATAACTCCGCAGAAGCCGACCAGCACTCCGATCGCAGTTCTGACCAGACCTTGTCTCCAACACAGTCCGCCAAGGACCACTCCCAATCAATCGGTCGCACGTGGGTAGTGGAGGGTTCCTCCCGTCTCTCATTCACGTCCCAAGCCTAAGACGAAAGTTTTTACCTCAATCGACGAATCCGTCTGCTGCATCCGACCAGTCTCGATAAATCAGTATACGTTTCTCTTTTTAAGACACAAATTGTCATTGGATCACAGCAGAGGGTTAACAAGAACCCCTCTATTTGTTATTGGTTTTCCCGGGAAGGTTATTAAAATGAACCCACCGGAAGTCACTTGAAAATTTTATACTCACTCAAGTTGCCCGTGTTTAGACGATGGTTAAGTTGTATTAGAATGGAAGACAAATTGTTGGCTTACTGTGGAATATTGTGGAGTATTGTTCGGATTTTATGACTACACGTAAGATTGGAGTACCCCCCTTATTGTATTTAATTGGGCTGGCCGATTGAGTAATCTCGGTCCATTTGCGGTATACAAGAACTAATTATAACGCCAAGCTGCTCCTCGGTGAAGCTTTCCGCCCAGGAACAACCCTAGTCCTAACGCTCATCCACCTGCCTTAACCGGCTGCTTTGCTTTTCGCCCAAGAGTCCACCCGATTAACGTACCGCCACTGCTGATGGGTACACAAGGTAAGATTAAACAAAATGGATCATCCCAGCCATCACGGCCGAGGTGATGGAAGTGACCGGTCCGTCCAGCTTGATGCTGGCTCAAACCAAGACCTGGATGGACGGAGTACCCCCCCCCCGGCAGTCAGTCATCTGAGCCCCCAGTGGGTGTTCGCATCTCGGAAAGGATTTCCAAGCGCGACTACACCAAAAAAGGTGCGCGTGCCCGGGCCTCTTGATGACCCTGGATATCAACGCGAGTCCTATGTGGGCAAAACCCAAGGACAATTTAATTTGTTGATAATATTGTGTCGGGTGCATTGGGGGAAGGAATATCGCCCCCAATGCTGCTGAAAATGACAGGATGAGATAGTCGACTCGGATTTGGGAAGTATGAAATTGACATTAAGTCGAAGTTACTCCCCTGGAGGCTCCAACTGGAGCTGGCCCGGACTATAGTGCTGGCGGCAACGTTCCACGTAGAGCCGGCTCGGACTATTTTTCAGGCCACTATCGTCCGAGGAAGGATCATGGTTTTGATCATGATCCGAAGAAACAAGTGCGTGTTATGGATGTAAAATAAGAAAAAAGAAATAAAGAAGAAGAACCGAAGGTTTGATACGACCGAAGCGGAAAGCCGGCCGGCCTGGCGCCAGGTCACCTTACTCATAAAGCAGGCCAGGTCGGAAGTATGCCGGATGGGCTATATTTTGAGGAGGAAGAAGAAAAGCTGGGTATCTACCCGCATAAAGTCACGGAGACTGATCTAGAGCGGGCGTACTACCTTCGAGAGTTGAGCCAGTTTTTGCGGACGGATGGGTTCCTGAAAATTACTCGAACCAAAACTTTGGGTGAATCTTGGGCGCTCAATTGCCGGATTGGAAGCTAATCCGAAAGATCTAGAGTCTTTGAGTAATCTGCCTTTCCCGCGGTCATAAAAGGTCATGTAATCATTTTTGGGCTGTTTGAACTATTACAGCCGTTTCATTAAAGATTTCGCGGTCTATGCTGCTGTTTTGTATGCGCTACGGGAGGTGGATTACCACAAGTTGAGACAGAAAATTGGCAAGGAGAAATGCTGACCGAGCCAGCAATATCAGCCAATGATATGCTGTCCGGGTCAACTATTTCTGATAATGATATGCTGCCCGGTTCAACTATTTCTGATAATGATATGCTGCCCGGGTCAACCGTTTCTGCCAATGATATGCTGCCCGGGTCAACCGTTTCGGCCAATGAGATGCTGCCCTCGTTCAGCATGTTAAAGCATGAACGATTCCCCACCCACCCGTGGATTTCTTGACACAAAAGGTGGGACTGGAGTGCGGTGAGGTAGACACGCACATGTCCCCCCTTACAACGAGTTTCAAAGAACTCGTCGATAGCCTTGACCTCGTCACGCGGTAATGGCCATTGCCGCGTGAGACAGTAAGTAATGATCGACGGCATACTTGGAGATTTCGAAAGATGCTAATCATGTGAAGGTCCCGATAAGCCAAGAATACCAAGACTTGAACCTCGGTGAAAGCGAAGCTTTACCAAAAGACGGCAAAATATCTATCAAAACGTTTCAAAAACTAGTTGGGAGTTTGTTATGGATTTTGTTTTTGAGCTGATGGATGCCAACTTATACGAGATGATTCGTGGTCGACGAAACTACCTAAAACCTGATCTCATTCAGTCTCTAATGTACCAGCTTGTCAAATCGCTCGATCATATGCACAATAAAGGCATTTTTCTCCGTGAGATCATACTTGAGAACATTCTAGTGGACGAGAATACGAAGCTTAAGCTAGCTGACTTTGGCTTATGTCGTGGTATTTACGACAAACAGCCGTATACAGAATACATCTCCCTCGGTGGTATCGTGCACCAGAATGCAACACCAAAATATAAAACCTTCATACAAAAAAATGCAAGGTGTTGTATCTTTCCGCATCGCTGAAATAAGCTCTGATTGGTCAAAGAAACCAAAAACATTCTAGAAAAGATTTTTAACACGTCTCGTCAATTTTCTTGCGCCGAACAGAAGTGATAATGAAAACACCAAATAGAGAAAGTAAGAATTCTCGATTGAAAGGCCCCGTCTCTCCCCCGTCTATGTCGGGTGGCCACTTGCCCCTTTTATAGGAACGTTCGATCAAACAGCTGAAACAAGCCGGCATTATTACCGGTGTATTCGACCCGAACCAGTTATTCGACCTGGAGGCGGAAAACTGAGGGAAGCATTCAGTGCGCTTCACGATCGTCTGGTATCGTCAGTGGGTCACTCTGAACCTCAGAAGATGACGGCAACCATTAAGGCGACTCCGCCTTCACCGCCAGTAGCCGGCCGAACAAACGAAGGACATTCAGGTTCTTCCGAATACGAATTCTCCCCTTCGGAGGTGTCTTTGGCTGATTCATTCGTGGGTATTACACGTATGATGCTTGGTTCTAAGGGAGCACCGCACGTGGCAACGGCAACCAAGTTTGGAAGTATTAAGAGTCCAGATGTACCCGATTAAAAGGAAGCCAGCCAGCATAACGTCCAGGTGCGGACGTAGGTGGATGGTCCATATTCAAGAGGGAAAACATGGATTCGAGAATTAAAGAAGAGTCCCAAGCTGGTCCTCAGGTGCCGGACCACATTCAGAACATTTTCTCAGCTATGGTGGAAAGGTATCTGGAAGAGCAGCGTCGGAACAATGTTAGCCGCCCAGATACAGGGACACACAGCCAGTCCACCCCCCGCGGAGAACGGACGTCCAAGCCAGCCCAGAATTATACCATATAAACGCTGGATATGGAACTGGTTCAGAAAAGTGTACCCCAACCTGATCCACCTGGCCGTCGTACAGGCCGCCAATCTGGCCGACCCCCTAATAGAAAACCGTCACTAGGTGACTTCGACATAAAGTCAGTGAGGTCGGCCAGGTGCCACTACGATCCGGACGACCTGGAATAAGAGATGTCTCGCCGTGCCAATATGGTCTCAGCCCTGGCTTTCAACCCGGACTCATTGGTGATAACCAGGGTCCTGATGTCGTCGACATCCGAACTGAAGGACTTTACTGGCCGAGACATGGACGACGACCAGGCCAGGGGATGGCTAAGCAAAACGAAGTCGGAATTTCTCAGAGAACGGACGCCGGACTATGAGAAGTGCTTGATATACGGATACCTAATGAAACGACCAGCAAATAACAGTATCCCGCAGCTTAGCCGAGACGTCCGGGATGACTTGTGGAAGCCTTCGATGAACGGAACGGTGGGTCTGGGATGTCCGTGGCTCGTCAATACTTCCATACCAAGAAGAGAGTAGACGCGACTCCCTTGGACTCCCTTCTACCTCTACCGGCTAAATGTTGCAGGAATGAGGGCCAATATACCAATCAAGGAGAATGCTAGCGGTCGGGTTTCGCCCGTAGCGTGTGGATCATTTTATTAGCACGCTGGACGACCGAGAACTGGCAGACCAGCTTGTGTTGCTAAGTTTAAAAAATCACCACGGAGCTGAAATTGACTCTACGACGTACTAAGGGTGAAAAAGCGAGGTCCCAAGGCAGCCGTCGGATTGGGCAGGTACAGGTTGCATTCTAACCTGGATCAAGAAGTAACGCACTCCCACCCGTGCTGTCCGCATGGTTGCAATGGATTCGGAGGCAACCATTTCTGAAGAGGAATACCAGCGGTCTGGGGGCCAATTGGAAGGAGAGCAATACCGTTATCAGTTCTAGGCGGAAGCTGGTCAGTAGTCCCGTCCAGCCTCTGGGTCGGGTGAGCACAAACGTTTTCCTGCCCGAGCTGACCCGGACTACCCCAAACGGAAGTATACCTACTGTGGATCTATTAAGCACGACGACAGAAGCTGAAACTGTAAGAAGTGCGAAAGGAAGGGACATCCGGCTGAACACTTCCTGTTCACGTGCAAGATTTGCGGGGAGGTGCACGAGGCTGGGCTCTGCCCCATTGAGGAGTTCTAAAGCCGGATGAAAAGGGGTATGTCCCGACCAAGCATACTGGAATGTTGCCATCCGGGTGGAAAAGATGTTAAACTAGATCTAGTGTTAGTATCCATGCATATGTCGTTGAGGAGGATAATCGAGTAGCAAAGCATAACGTAACCGACAATACATGTAAGTTTGACGATTACGTCAGCCGACCCCTGGGCAGCAGTGCTGACCCTTATCTGGTGGACAGTATATGCATAAATGGATATTCTCGATCTGAAGTGGTTGTGATGCTGAATTTACTCCCCTCCGAGTCACGGGGTTACTGGATATACTATTCGCCTAACATGTGGTTTAAGCAGGCCAAAGCCGACGGTAAGGTTAATACTCAGAAGACCACTATGCTTTTTGACTGGTGCAGAAGTCGCCATCATCGATACCACCTTTGCTCGTAAGGTTGGGTGCGAAATTGATGAGACGCAGAGGCAAGAGAGTATTGGAATTGGAGAACATTCGTACATAATCTAGGGTAAAACAAGAGTGAAGATCTCCCTGGCTGGGTCACTAGTATACTACTGTAAAACCTGTATTAGAACCCCACTGAGGTTATATTCGAGGGGGGTTTCTATTGGAGAAAAAAAAAGAAAGTTGCCTGTAGCAAGGATTCATCTTATCTTTATGTGGCATATGTGATTCCTGCTTCATATCAGATTCGATTATTGGTCTCCACGGGATCTTCTTTTCAAAATCATTTCCTCTGGTTTAGGTGGCGTCATTGGTGACGAGCCTTAACAAAAGCCCAGTACACTCAGTATCTGCTGCTCGCCGTCCCCGGGATGGTCGTTCAGGAACCACGGTACAGCTGCAGCTCTTGGTCAGTGCTTGCAGTTCTCGTCGGGATGCGCTTTCAAAGTTTCGCCAATTCTTGACCTACATAATTACAAAATAATTACGCGCAAAAATTGGCGCGCTTTGATCACTCGCAATACCGGTATTATTGTTGTTGTTATTTACAGTGGTCGACAGCATCGATGACATATTTCTTTATAACTTTTTTTTATTTTGTTGTTTCATATAAAATTTTCAGAATATCTGTTGAGCTCAAATAACTCCATATGTGGCGATTTTAGGAGCTATGCGCTTGAAACTCGCTGCATAACCTTATAATTACTGAAGCCCCCTAACCGGAATGCTTTCAAAGCCAATCAGAACCCACGATTTGAACTACAAGAAAACGTATACTGTAATACATTATATTTATAATATATGTAGAGTGACCAATAAAATGGGGTTCACAGCTGCTAAAAACGGGTATTGCTTCCGTAGGCACATCCTATCTGTAATTTGAAGCATATGATTGGTCGAATTTACCAAGACACAGTCACCGGATTGGGTATTATGGGAGTTTCGTTACACGGCTACGCCCTAATAGTGGGTATCAAGAAAATAAAAAAGGGATTTTTTGGTCCGCGTTTCTGATTGAACCAGAGAGTACCAAGCAGCCGGAGACACTTTTTTAAGCTCTACGCACTCTGATCTACATTCGGGTGCAAAAAAATAAGGGGGTAGAAAAATGTCCTCGATGCTGTCGACCACTGTTAGTTAAATTAACTATGAGGTACACGTAACAAAATTGAGGTACATGTTGCAAAAGTGAGGTACGGGGTGAGGTACACTTATAATTTCTCTAATTAAACCGATAATTAATTTTATACACCGAATTATTAAATTGGGTGGGGTTCTATTTGAGGGATGGGGGTTCTAATGCAGGTTTACAGTATTTTACCGCCTGGGTAGGAAAGCTAGCTGGGCAGAATGCAATTTTGGGGATGACTTTCATGGTGCCTGCTGGCATACAACTGGATTTATCTAATCATACGCTAATGTTGCCTGACGAGGTGCAGATTCAGCTGGCTGGCCGGCGAACTCTAGTTCGGATGTGCTCCCAATGACAGCGACACGTAGCGGAGCGACTCTTTGCTAAGGGAGTAAATTCAATCCTATTATTATGTATGCAATATCTAATACCTAATATACCAAACACCAACCTATGTGGCTTACCATATCCTTCAATCATAACTGGCTTGCAACATAGTTCTCCCGATACCACTGTACACTGATCTTCAACTGATCTTCAACCCGGTTAGTACCACCTTGGACCGATCTTCAACTGATCCTGACCTGGTTCTCGACTGATCTTTAACCAACCCGATGTTCGGGTATCATCTCCAAACCAGCTTAGAATCGGCGTTTTTCGATGATCCGCAACCGGTTCCAGCGCTGACCTTGACTTTATTTCTTCTATTTCAGCACCTGGAAGTTGATGGGGGCCAGGTCGGAACCAGCTCCGAATCACCTCGAGATCACTTCGAACCAGCTAAGAATCAGCTTCCCTTGCTGGTCCAAACCTGTCTTCTGCCTCCAGCAGGCATTAAAATTGAGAGATTAACTCACGATTGGTCTTTCTCTTGAGGTTGGACTCGGACCGATTCCTCAATGTCAATCAGGACTGGTTTGCTGACTTTCGCAACTGGTTTCGGCTTGTTTCGGCTGATATATCCCGTGGAGCTCACTGTTGTATACATATCGTCTTCTTTATGTGCTTGGCTCCATGTCTTAAGAATGATCTAACTCATTTAGTTGATGAACCGCGATCCTACCCTCGTGTCAATTGGACCACTTAGATCACCGATAGTCAGCTTCAATAATCATGCTCCATCGTAACCAATGTATCAAACCATCCATAAACCTGCTCCGTTACATATGTCTTAACCAGCCCAATTTTATAATCAACCTGATCCGGCATCTGGATATTCTTGTCTGGTCGTGATACTTGGCCGATCCATTTTTCTTGGGACATGGTGCGATAACGGCAACTTTAATACTTTTGTTTTTCCTCGTTCTTGGGGGCGAGGTCTCATCCGGTAAACCAGACGAAGGAGCCGGAGAAGACCTAGGAGGCAGAATTGAAGCGGACATGACCACCAAGTGAGAAGTATCGTTATTGAGTGAGCCGAACCGCAGTCGTTGCGCGGCTGCAGATAGTCTCTGGGGCGGCTGTGGTGGAGTGATCCAGAAATAAGTTGTCTACATATGGCTGCTGATTGGTGGTTCTCGGAACACCCATCACGGCAGAACCGCAGATGGGTGGGACAGGCTGGTCTACTTAAAATGGCAGAAAGAATGGGCTATCGTGGTGTTGCCGTTGTCGTACCTTGTCTATCATGGTGTTGCCGTTGTCGTACCTTGTCCCAGAGAACGACGGATCGGCCAAGTACCACGATTAGACGTGAATATCCGGATGCCGGATCGGTTTGGTTTAGGGCCGGACCGGTTAACATACGTGTGATGGAGCAGGTTTATGGATAGTTTGGTATAGCGGATGTGACACAACATGATTATTGGAAGTGGATCAAGTGACGTGATATTGAGATCTCGGTTAACCGACTGAATAATTTGGACCAGCCTTAGGACATGAAGACCAAACGTATGAAGAAACCCTATGTGCAAAATGGTGAGCTTCATGGGGCATGTCGGCTGAGGAAAGTTGCGGGGATCAACAAGCCGGCTCCGAATCAGCACTAAAGGATCGGATCGAGTCCGACATTAAGAAGAATACAGATTCAGTCGAACCTTCCGAGTTTAACGCATAATGGAGGTTCAGGACAGGTTTGAGCAAGTTGAAGATATCGATGTCTAGTCGATTCCGATGTGGTTCGAAGTGATCTCGTGATTATTCGGAGCTGGTTCGACCAGGGTTCGAGCCGATCCTGAACCGGCCTGAATCGGCCCCGAATCAGCTTCCAGGTGCTAAGGAAGAAAGAGTTCAGCCAAGATCATTGCGGAATCGGATGGATAACATCCCAAGAAACCGACCCTGAGCTTGATTCGAGCTGATACTTGAAGATCGGCAGAGAACCGGGTCAGGGTCGGCTGAAGATCGGTCTAAGTGGTACGGATAAGGTTGAAGAAGCGTTGAAGATTGGTTTATGGTGGTACCGGGACAACTTTGTGACAAGATCATCAAGATTGAAGTATGAGGTGGGTCACATAGGTTGGTGTATGGTACATTCGGTATTTGACATTACATATATATGAATAGGATTGAATTCACCCCTAAGCAAAGAGTCGCTCTGCCACGTGTCGCGGTCATTGGGAGAACAGGGTTAACTAGGCCCCTGTAGCTCAACTACTCTAAATTATATCTTATTGACGATGGGTACATGACACCGAATTGCTTCAATTACAAGCGCGTCACCTATAAGATATTTTTGCTAATTTTTGAAAATCGAGTCTGTATTTTGGGACCCATTGTACTAACTATGCTATTTGTTTCACAGGACGTCTTTTGGGGCCCATTGTACTAACTATACTTTTTGTTTCACAGGACGTCTTTTTTTCGTCACCTTCAGGTAGAAACGACTCACATAATAATTATGCGAAGCACCACCACTGGCAAGCTATCGAGCCACAGCATACGCTACGTCTGTAGGAGTGCGCTGGTCATTGGGGAATGGATTTACTTTATCCTTCTTCTGCCAAGTTTGATACCATCCCTCGTAGCTAAAATGCACTCCTTAAGTTAGTATTGATTTAACGACAATTACTGGTCCAAATTTTGACAACCCTTCTAGTGTGTACCACATGAAAATCTTATGTGCCTCGAAACTGCTTCAAATATAGGAGCGTCGCCTTTAAGATATCGACGTCTATAAGATATACTTTAGAGTACTACCCAGTTAAGACGCGCATTGATGCATTTTGGCTTACCAGAAGTCCCCCGGCGGGATATTTAAGGTTTCAAACCGCACACCTCACGCCCACGTGTTTGGAACACGTTTAATTGGTTGAAACGATTTTGTGGAGATAACGCTTTGGTTTTACCTTGGAAGATCGTGGTTATATCGTGGTTATATCGTGGTTTTTTTCGTGGTTTCTTAGTTTATTCCCGTCTATTGGTTGGTCCGGTCGGTTGAAGCCTTCTTTTCCATATGACGTCCTTCAGCCTGCTGCTCTCTTCCGGGGTGTTCACATCCGGGTCTCCCACTTGTAGATCCGTCAATAGTAACTGCTGGTGGGCAGGGGGTTACCTCAGGTAGCACCGCCATCTGGTCCTCCATGCCTTCATATGGCTGACTAGGGGCGAGTGTTGGGTACCCTCGTTTATCAAAGGTGAAGGCCACCTTAATTACATAAGTGTGACCAATATCTCGGAAAGGCCCCTCACCTTGCATGAAGACGTGATCATTGGAATGTGGCTGGCCGAGGACAAGGTGCCCCGCGGCCGGGTTATGTCACTACCGGCTTAAGACGCTATATCGAGTGGCAAAACCTGGCCTTTCAGGCAACCACCAAATTTTTTTTTGGTCAGCGAAGAGGAAGTAGTGGATGAGGACCAGACTCCAATGGTGGCTAAACCAGAAACCCGACCCCTTCTAGTATATTCACGCGGAGCCGGCCATCGTCGGATCAAGCTAAACGTACTGGCCGAGATCCTGCCCTGATCGCTGAACTGGTTTCATCGACTAATTCCGGATCCGGATCGGCCGGATCGACATTCCCTGATCGCTGAACTGGTTTCTTCGACTAATTCCGGATCCGGATCGGCCGAATCAGACATTAATTCTGAAATTGAACTGTGATATTTCTACTTAAATATCACTTATGTAATGGCACCCCATTACAATATTCATTACTGTACGTTGTTCCTTATTTATGATAACTTTTTTACGATTTTTTTATAATTCTGCAAATAATTTATCTTTTTGCTCTTCATTGCGCTAATGAAGAGCAAAAAGATAAATTATTTGCAGAATTATAAAAAAATCGTAACAAAGTTGAAGTTGAAAGGTTTAAAGGGCTTGGTGATCGGCCGAATCGGTCGGTCCGGTATCGTTTTGTTTATCAAACCGTCCGGCATCGGAGGTGACGCACATGTGACTCTGCCTTGTCTTCTCTCTTGATCCTGTCGTTCGTCCGTCTTCGGCGGAGTGGATATATTGCCAGTCGAGCTCCCCGGTGACGATTTCCGCCCAGAAGGTACCCCTAGTATTAACCCTCATCTCCTTATTCGACGGACTTTTCACTTTTCGCCCTAGGGTCTATCAAGAGAGCGCAACCGCAGTGCTGACGTGTACACAAGGTGGCTTTTCGAACATGGATCATCCAAGTCGTCACGACCAAGGTAATGGAAGTGACCGATCCAGACGACCGGATACCGGATCGGATCATGACTAGGATGGACGCAGTACCCCCTCCAACAGTCAGTCATCTGGGCCCCCCGTGGGTGTTCGCATCTCAGGAAGAATTTCTGAGAGCGACTACACCACAGCAGATGGAAAAACTAATAACCAAAAGGCCACTATGCTTTTCGACTCTGGCGCAGAAGTGTCCATCGTTGACACCACCTTTGCTCGTAAGGTAGGATGTGAAATAGATGAGACGAAGCGGAAAGAGTGTGTCTATATTAGTGAAAGTTCGTACATGACCCAAGGAAGAAAAATAGTCAAATTACGCTGGCGGGGCTTTGGTTTACTACTTTTCCAACCTGAGCGACCATTGGTTACGCTTACAAATGTTATTATATTGACTAATGGAGAAATTGAGTGCCAAACAAGCTAAGAATGCTTTAGGCTAGCTCCAGATTACGAAGTGGATGAGAACGGGTTGTTGTTTTTCTACCGAGATGCTGACAAGCCCGAAATCGAGAGGGATAAATCCGCTCGGCTGGTCGTACCTACTACCCTGCAAATTGATATCCTCCATCATTATCACGTGAGCCTGGAAGGGGGACATCAAGGCATCGGCCGGACCTAACATAAAATCAAGGTGCATTTCCACTGGTGGGGTCTCTATCGTAGCGTACAAGCTTATGTGGGAAGTTGTCCGGATTGTGAAACAGGGAAGGGCCGGCCGACCATTAGAGGGCGGTCGCCTGGAAATATACAAGCCACCAATCTTTTTCAGGTCATTGCGATGGACCAATGACCCATCCCTGACTAAATCACGAAATGGGTATACAGAGCTGCTGATCTGGACGGATTTGGTTGTTTACCGGACTGGTCGTAGCAAAGGCCAGTCCACACGTACCGTTCAGCAAGTTGCTCAAAGTTACGAGGAATGTGTGTTCAGACGTTTCGGAGCAAGCGAGGTCATCCAGCATGATAGGGAACCTTGATTTATGGCAGACGTATTCTGGGCCTTCAACAAGATCCTGGGACAAAAACAGAGCGCGACCATGGCTTACCACCCGCAAGCAAACGGGAAGGCCGAAAGGATGGTCCAAACTCTGACCAGAGCCCTCAAGATGTATGCGGTGGAGGCGGATCAGTGCGACTGGGACAAATAAGCGAATAGACTAGTTTTCGCCATGAATTCGTCGTACGATCGGGTAAGGGGAGACACTTCCTTCTATTTAGCTTATGGATGGGACCCTCGATCCACCTTGGAAGCTGCCATACCAATAGGGTGCACCAGAAGCCGGGACAGAGACGCCCGTCGCTGGAGGATGGGGGTGCAACGTCATTATTCACTGGCACGGGAACAGATAAACGAACGCCTACGGCAAGCAATTCAGGACCGCGCCGATCAGAACAACGACCGAGCCAGAGAGCAGGGTATAGAGCCGGGTTCTCAGGTATGATTGTATCTGGATCGGGTCAAGGAGGGCTATGCGCGGAAGCTAGCTCATATGTGGCATGACCCTTTCCGAGTAGCGGAACTGGTTGGGGAACATGCAGTCAAGCTGGTTACGGCGGGCACTGATTACAACGTTTTCCCGATAGTGCATGTGTCCAAGTTGAAGTTGGTGAAACACTTCCCGGACCGCCCGATTGCGCGCCTGATGGTGGAGATCGATCGGTTTGACTTTGACGAAGCCCTGTTGCCAGAGGATAGCTTTTTGTTTGAAATTTGTCGCTGTCAAGCGTCTTTAACGATAGTTTGGCCGAGTGGTTAAGGCGATAGACTTGAAATCTATTGGGGTAACCCGCGTGAGATCAAATCTCACAGCTGTCGGACTCGCCTACTATCTGCTCTGTATCTCATGCAAGGTACTAAATGCAAGTCAAGTGGAGAGCACACCGCAGGAGAAGATAAAGAAGAAATATGAACCTGCTGTCACAGCCAAGCCCTGGACAGAAGAGAAAGTGTCAGCACTTAGGGTCTTGTTGGATGTACCCACCAATCAGGACGCGTCGAATGCCCAGGTATGCTTTGAGATCCACTATCCACTCCTCTTCGTCCTGCGCTTGGAGAATCCGCTCTGCCAGCAACTGTTGCACTATCCCTTCGCTCATTGCTTCCGGAGATGGTGAGCCAGCGGCTAAAGCACGGCGCTTTTGCGACCGGGTGACGGCGTTACGTTTGGATTTACCCCTTTATTATGATTGGTTTAGCTGGCCGATCGACTATTCTCGGTCCAGCCCTCGCAGTATACAAACTTCAAGTATATTGTTAATCGAGCTCCCTGGTAAAGATTTCTACCCAGGAGCTACCCTTAGTCTTAACCCTCATCTTCTTATTCGACGGACTTTTCACGTTTCGCCCTAGGGTCTATCAAGGGAGAGCTACCGCCAGTGCTGACGGGTACACAAGGTGAGCTTTTCGAACATGGATCCATCATGTCTCAATGTCTAGGTGATGGAATGACCGATCCAGCCGACCGGATACCGGATCAGATCAAGACCTGGATGGACGAAGTACCCCCTCCGACAGTCAGTCTGCCATATCCGATAGCAAACCTGGATCAGATACCGTGACCCCGACTTGGTCGCGCATGGCCAGCGAAGCCAAGTGATCTGCACTCTTATTCCAGTCCCGTTTGACATGTAACAATTCATGTTCTGGCCATTTCCGCAGGGCGGACATAACCCAATCGTTCAAACGTCTTAGCCGGGGGCCTTGCAGTCTATTTCTCCCGTGATTTGCCGGATCGCCAGATTGGAATCACCACATATGATGATCCGCCCCTGCGCCCGGCCAGCCACCAGATCTAGGCAAAGTTACAGTCCTCGGTACTCGGCTTTTTTCACTGTTATGCCAGGCGTGAAGGCTGAAGCCGCAGCGACCAATTTCCAATTGGTCAATTTCTATAATTAGCACTATAGGCACCTACTCCCTTGTTTACACTTGACGACCCGTCAAAACTCAGAACCATCAGTTCTTCTGTGGTCCTACTGTTGTTGGTGGTAATATGATGGATTGTCGCGGCTGTTTCCGAGGCGTTATGGCTATCAGCACTTACGCCGCCTGTCTTGTGGTTGTACCATTACTTCCACCGCTTTTCCTACTGACACCGCTACAAACTGACCTAACTTAAGGAACTGGACGTGGGCACCGTATAAGGGCCGCCGACCGGCCAGCTGGATCTGCACCTCATCCGGTAACGTCACTGTTCCATGCGATAAATCCAACCGTATGTCGGCTGGGACCATAACGTCCATTCCCAGAATTGCATCCTGCCCGGCTAGCTTACCCACCCAGGTGGTAAAGTAATACACCAAAGACCCAGCCAACGTAATCTTAACTCTTGTCCTTCCTTGGGTCATGTATGAACTTTCTCCAATGCCGATACACTCCTGCCGCTTCGTCTCGTCTATTTCACACCCCACCTTACAAGCAAAGGTGGTGTCCACGATAGACACTTCCGCGCCAGAGTCGAACAGCATGGTAGCCTTCTGGTTATTGATTTTTCCATCCGCCTTGGCCTGCTTGAACCATTTGTCCAGCGAATGATACTTCCAATAACCTCGTGACTCGCCGGGTAACAGGTTCAATTCCTTACGCACTTCAGACCGAGAGTACTCATCCGTCCGTATACAGCTCACCCGGAAGGGGTCAGCCGTGCCGGCCGGAGACCGGATGACGTAATCGTCAAACTTACATGTATTTCGGTTATCCTTTGCTTTGCTTCTTGATTATCCTCCTTACCGACATATGCATAGATACTAACACTAGACCGCTCGGTTCGAACCAGATTCCAACCTGGCGAGCGATCTAGTTTAACATCTTTTCCACTCCGGGCGGCAACATTCCAGCATGCTTGGTCGGGACGTACCACTTCTTCATCTGGTTGTAGAATTCTTCAATAGGGCACAGTCCCGCCTCGTGCACTTCCCCGCAAGTCTTGCAGGTAAACAAGCATTGTTCCGCCGGATGTCCTTTCCTTTCGCACTTCTTGCAGGTCAGCTGCTTCCAACAGCTCCGGTCGTCATGCTTGATGGACCCACAGTGGGAACATTTCCGTCTGGGGTAATCCTGGTCAGTTCGATCCGGAAAACCCTTCAGCTGGTTGGACCCAGCTAGCAGCCTGGATGGCTGACTGGCTTCCGCCGAGAACAGGTTCCGGTACTGCTCCTCCTCGGACTCGCCCCCAGACCGCTGGTACTCCTCTTCCGAGCTAGTCGCATCCGACTCTCGGGCGACCATGCGGACGGCTCGGGCCGTCCTGGTGGATGGCGGCCGGCTTCCTTGATCCGGGTTAAAACGTGACTTGAACCGATCGGTTCCAACTGCTGCCTTGGGGTCTCGCTTCTTCGCTCTTTGGTAACTGCGCAGCGTCAGCTCCAGCTCCGTGGTATTCTTCAATCGCAGTAACACCGGCTGGTCCGCCAGCTCCCAATCGTCCAACGTGCTGATAACATGCTCCACAGGTTCCCGACCGGCTTCCGACCGGCTGACATCTTCTTTAACCGGTATGTTCGCCCTCATTCCAGCGACGTTTAGACGATGGAGGTATTCCAGAGGGGTCTCGTCTGCCCGCTTCTTGGTGTGGAAATATTGGCGCGCTACCGACATTCCCGATCCGCAGTATTGCTCTCCAAAAGCGTCAGCCAGTTCCCTCCAATCATCTCGGACTTCCCTGCTGAGCTGCTGGATCCAGGTTTTAGCCGGGCCCTTCATCAAGTCTCCGAAGATCAGGCACTTCTCATAGTCCGACGTCCGGTCTCTGAGAAATGTTGACTTCGTCTTGCTCAGCCATCTTCGGGCTTGGTCATCGTCCATGTCCCGTCCAGTGAATCCTTCAGCTCGGACGTGGCTGACATCTGCACCCTTGTAATCACCCCTGAGTCCGGATCAAACGCTTGGGCTGAAGCCACATTGGATCGGCGAGCAATCCCCAGGTCTAGGTCATCCGGATCATAGTGGCATCTGGCCAACTTGACGGATTCCATATCCACGTCACTGAGAGACAGCTTCCTATTCGTTGGCCGTCCAGTTCGGCGACCAGTCCGGCGGCTTGGCGGGACGGCACGGGGTTCACTCTGCTTGGACTGGACTGACTCCATGTCTTCGTCAATCGGCTCCCTCGCATAGTACCGGGCGCCCGACTCCCACGACGAGCCGGTTGGTCCGGTGACCCCGGACTGCCACGGCAGGCACTCACCCGACGCTGTTCTTCCAAGTATCTCTCCATCATCGCCGAAAACATGTTATGCAGGTGATCCGGCACTTGAGGGCCCGCCTGGGGGTCTACTCGCGGGGCGACTTGGGGGGCGGCCGGGCTGCCAGATCGACATTCCTTCTTAATCCGTCCGTCCGCGTCTTCGTCCTTCGGCTCTGGATCCGCCGTCGCCATCCGGGTCTGTACGCTGTACTGACTGACTTTCTTCCGCTCGGGCGTATCCGGATCTTCATATCCTCCAAACCTCATGGCGGTCGCCACACGTGCTGCTCCCCTTGGGCCAAGCGTCATACGGGTAATCCCTACCGATGAGTCGGTTGAATCCGCTTCTGACGGGGCAGACTCGTATTGAAAAGACCCCGAGTGTATTCCGGCCGGTTTGCTTGCTGCCGGCGGCGAGGACGGCGCCACTCCAGTTGTGGCTGTCATCTTCTTTGACGGAGAACAGCCCACTAACGGTACCAAGCGGTCGTGCAGTGCGCTGGATGCCTCCTTCAACTTGTCCACCTTCAGATCGAAAGCTCGTTCGGATCGAACACGCCGGTGTTAATGCCGGCTTGTTTGAGTTGATCGAATAGTCCTCTAATAAGGGACACGTGGCCGTCTGAGAGGGCTGGGGGAGAGACGGGACCTTTTTAATCCGCCTAGGATTTTCGGCCGTGTTATCTTCAGCACCTTATCCGTCCGCAAGAACTGCCCCAACTCGTGCAGATGGCGGGCACGCTCGAGAATGGTATCCATAATCTTCTGTGATAGGCCGTCCAACTTTTCTTCTTCTTCTTCGAAACACGGTCTATCTTTGCGGGTTGGATAATCCGATTCCTGCCAATCCGGTCTCTTTAGGGGTAGGTGGCCCGGATCGTGACTTGATCCCGATCCGGCCGGCTTCCCACTCCGGTCGTATCCGACTTCCGATTCTTCTTTCTTAATTTTTTCTTCTTTGATATCCATAATATGCATTTGTTTGTTAGGATCATGGTCGAAACCATGATCCTTCCTCGGACTATGGTGACTTGCACCATAATCCGATCCGGCTCCAGCTGGGGCATAGCGGCCGGTACTACAGTGAGTAGTACCGTAATCCGGCACAGTACCGTAATCCGCCCCCGGCGGAGCCTCTAGGGGAGTAACTTCTTCTTTAATGTCGACCTCGAACTCCCCCAATCCGAGTCGACCATCGCATCCTTCCATCTTCAGCAGCATTGGGGGCGGGCGATATGTCTTCCCCCAATGCACCCGACACAACATCGTCAACGAAATAGGTCTTTCGCCCGCTAGGGACTCGCGGTGATATCCAGGGTCACCAAGAGATTCGGACACGCGCACCATTGTGGTGTAGTCGCTCTCATAAATTCTTCCTGAGATGCGAACACCCACGGGGGGCCAAGATGACTGACTGTCGGAGGGGGTACTCCGTCCATCCGAGTCATGATCCGATCCGGCATCCGGCCAGCACTTCCATCACTTTGGTCGCGGCGACTTGGACGATCCATGTTCGAAAAGCTCACCTTGTGTATCTGGCTGTTGCGCTCTCTTGGTAGACCCTAGGGCGAAACGTGAAAAGTCCGTCGAATAAGAAGATGAGGGTTAGGACTAGGGGTAGCTCCTGGGCGGAAATCTTTACCGGGGAGCTCGATTGGCAATATACTTGAAGTTTGGATACTGCGAGGGCTGGACCGAGAATAGTCGATCGGCCAGCTAAACCATTGATAATAAAAAAGGAGTAAATCCAAACGTGCACGTAATAGGGAATCCAAATGAAATTCCACAATCTTCCACAGTAGGCCAAAACGTTACCACACTTTCCAATATATGAGATATAACCGTGTTCAAAACACGGGCGGCTTGAGGTGAGTATACACAACGCAGCGACTCCCGGTCAGGGGTTTCCGGTGGGTTACTTTAACCTTCCCCGGGCAAACCAATAGCAGCAAGAGGGAACCTTGTTAGCCCTCTGCTGTGAACCAATGAAAGCGACTTGTGTCTAAGAAAGCGAAACGTATACTGATTTTTATCCCTATGTCCAATACTCCCTTTTGTGTAACCTACCCCCAAGAATGTGTAACCTACCCCCAGGAATGTGTAACCTACCCCCAAGAACCGGCTGGATAGTTATGTGTCTTACCTGAAGTGGTCCATTTTTTATCCGGATGCTCTTTTGTGTACTGTACACCAAACCCAGCCGGATCGGCCGGATACTCCTTCGTCTAAGCTCACTTGACCGCCGACGTTAGCACCTTCTTAGCAGCTCCGCGTCCACCGCTGGCGCCTCATCCGTCCTCCACAAAGCTCAGCCTTCTTCGGGACCCTTCGCACATACATCTTCCAAACAATCCGCCCGTTCGGTCATCCACCATCTGGGGTCATCCGGCCCGCCTGATCCGGACGGCCAATCTCCGGCTAGCCCTTTAATTTCCAAGTCACTTCACCAAAATGCGGTTGTGTTCGTCGAGACGATAAACGTCTTGAAAGAGACTGGATTAGCTACCCAATCTCTAACACTCGACAACCCACCTCTTTCTCAATTACTGAAGAAAGATCTCGAATGACACTGGGATACCCAGTGCCAAGACGTCTTTGATGCAGTCAAGCGAAGCTTGACAGAAGCGCCAGACTTGGCCATAGCCGATAACGAGCGACCGTTAGCGACGCGAGCTATTTCGCAATCTGCTGTGCCTTGATGCAGCGCGATCACGATGATCGTGATCACGTAATCTTTTATCAATCGCGTCAGTTGCGCCCAGCCAAGCGCAACTATCCAGTGCATGACAAGGAACTTCTTGCCATGAAGTATGCACTGGCAAAGTTTCGGATCTATCTCTTACGAGGCATACCGTTTGTGGTTTACACGGACCATGCGTCGTTACGCACGGCCGTGAATTCACCACACATTTTCCAAAGAATGGCACTTTGTCTGTCATTCTTTGCCGAGTACAACTTTACGATTGAGTACAAACCCGGAAAGCTGAACGTGATAGCGGATGCGCTATCACGATGCCCCGATTACGAGACGAAAACGTCTGTAACGGAGGCAATAAGTACAAACGAAATACGTTGCACTGCTCTGTCGTCGTCCCTCGTATGACAGGTACGCCAAGCGTACAAAACAGACGAGGAAACTCGTCTGCTGATTGATTGCTTAACTAATCAGTCTGATCGGAAACGCGAGGAACTTCCAGAGTTCCTTCGTACTTGCGTACATCGTTATCGATTGAACGATGGTCTGTTTCTTTATTGCACAGACCAAGAAAATGGTAGTCGCATCGTCGTTCCAAACGACAATGATCTCAAACATCAGATACTGTTTGAGTATAATGATGCACCGATTTCGGGGCATCAAGATTGAGAGAAGACGTATGCTTCTCTCGCACCCGATTTCTAATTGCGTATCCAGTATAAATGGGTACGCAAGTACGTACGCGCTTGCGAGATTTTCCAGCGCGTCAAGCCTTCGCATTCTGCGCAGACTCCCTCCAATCTCTGCCGGTTCCGACAGAGTGTTGGAAGTCCATTTCCATGGACTTTGTATTTGGTCTTCCGCCTGATCACAGTTGGAAGACTGGAATAGTGGTATTTGTGGACGGCTTCAGCAAGATAGTTCATCTTGCTGCAGTGTCAGCGAATGGCTCCGCTGCGCAAACAGCGCGGATATTCGTTTACACGGAATGCCGGAAAACGTAGTCTCGGATCGAGGTCCGAGATTTACAGGACGTTTCTGGCAAGAAACGTTCTCTTTGTTAGGCACGCAGTTGAAGATGTCAACTGTGGACCATCCGGAAACGGATGGGCAAACTGAACGCGTTAACCGCGTTCTCGGATACATGATGCGTTCATACGCGCATGCCTTCGAGCAGTGGAGTGACTATCTGCCACTCACGGAGTTGGCGATAAAAAAATCGGTGCATGCTTCCCCGAAGCATACACCGTTCTACGTGAATGCCTTTAGGCATCAACGAACCCCAGCTTTACTTGGCCGTACGCCAAATATAAGTGGGGGAGGTACCCGCTCAAGTTTTGACGAGTCTTCTACTGTTAACACAGTAAAAACTCAAGCAGCTTCAGATACTGAAGCTGCTTACGCAGAATGTGTGTCTGCAGCAATGGCTGCAGACAATGAAGACAGCCCATCTACTGCTAAAAAAACAGTAGATGAATTCATATTACTGCGCCAAGATGTAATACGCTATGTAAAAGATGCACTTGCTTCTGCTTTTGATAAGCAGAAGCAGAATGCAGATAAGAAAGGAAGAATACAAATTCCTTTCAAAAAGGTGAATTAGTTTTGTTATCTACAACTAATTACCTACTCATGCAATCAGCAACTTCCCTACACGGAAGTTGCTCCCTAAATTCGTTGGACCCTTTAAGGTCCAAAGCGTTAAGGGGAATGCCTATACACTCGACATTCCCGCGGCCATGCGCCTACACCCAACGTTTTACGTTGGGAGGCTCAAGCCGTACAATTCGTCTACGTCTTCGGACGAGGCGGCGAATGCCGTGCTTCTTTAAGCCTCCCAAGAGAGACTTGTAATTGGTTTCCAACCGATTGTAGGAAGCCCGGAGATTCTCTATGTCCGACTTTTGTCGCAAGTTCGACCAGCAGAAGATCATTCTTTTGCTGTAGGGCAACGTGAGCGCCCAAAATGGCGTGACTCTCTTCACGAAAAGAACGATATGTCCTCACAGAGTGATCCATACCGCCGCTCAGGTCAGAGCAGTGCCTCTCAAGCTTGCGGTGCTGTGAACCATGCTCCGCAACAACGACGGCGAGGGAATTACCAACCCCCGCCGCCCCTGATTGATAATCAAGGGAATAAGCGTTATATTCTAGAGCGCTTGATAGCGAAGCTCTCGGTTTCCTATAAGAAGGGACAACGTTCTGAGTACTTGGTACGCTGGTTGGGGTATTCCCAAGCGTTTGAATCTTGGGAACCGATTGAGGTGCTGAGGGCGGATGTCCCTGACCTCCTGAAGGAGTCTGAGAAGGATAATCCTCCTCAAACTCGCAAGAAGCATCAACACTAGGTGTTGATGGTTGCAAAGTATCAGCACTAGGTGCCGATACATTAAGGGCATCAATTAGGCCCTTAACACTAGCGGGTACCGAGTAACCTCGGTACCATCGTAATCCCTTTTCAGTAAGACGAGGAGCTCCCTTGGGACAACAAGGGCAAGCCAAGTGAGAAGAGGAACTCCGCAGGAAATTCCCTCATTGATGCAGGTAAAATGGATAAACTCCATTTTTTCTTAGCGTGAGTGCTTTAAGAAGCGCTCGCGGTTTACGTGAACTTTGCTCACGTAATCGCCGGGACCTTTATTGTAGTTCTCAACAAAGGCATTCGAACTTTGAGTCAGGGCGTCCTTATTGTCCCTGTTCTTACGCGACCCTTTCCGGTTCGTGTAATAACGAGCCCGGAAGAAAAGGTCGATAAAGTACCGACGTATATCGTCGTTACTTCGATCAAAGTTGCGATTGCTAAGGTCTTCGCAATCATCAAACGCGATGATGTCAAACAACGGGTATTGACAATCGCGCTTGGTGTGCCCGCCACTTTGGGGCACTAACGCCCATGCTGGGGTCCAAAATCCCACTTGTACGGAACATGTTGCTCCGTACGACATGACGAATCAGAAGCAGCGTAAGCCGCTTCTGCACGTTGTTTCTTGGCAGGTGGAGCACCCCCTGCCATCCCAAAGTCGTCGTCACGACCAGGCGAGTGACGAGGACCGGGAGGATCTCTACGCTCCTCATGTCACCGTATAATGGAATTGTCGCTGTCGTAACCGACAGCGTCAGAAATTACCTCGCCATCACTTATAGGCGAAGAAATTCTAGCGAACTTACGCTCGCTAGATTCTTTGCGGAAAACGGTAACGCCCTCACCCTCTTCTTCGGAGTCAGATGACTCTCCGAAGACAGATGAACACTTCTTCGCCACCCGCTCGTCGGCAGGTGAAAGCGCAAAAGATGGCGCACTAGCGTCATCTTCTCGTCCTCTTTTAGACACTCCCTCTGCAGCGTCTACTACGAGAGACAACGGGTCTCTCGGTTTATTCTTCGACGCTACATTAGTAGCGTTGGCATGCGATGTTGGCACCTCTGCACGTGATGCATGGGTGGAGGCTGCGTTAGCACTATCGGTAGCGCCCTTAAGAGCGCCGCTGCGTTTCTCGACCATTTGATTTTTATTAGTGGGTTATAACAGAATATCGTTATGACCAACAAGAGCCACTATTCGATTGGTCAATATTAAGTTGTATTATTGGCCAACCACCTTGCGTGGGGGGTGATGTAATGGTGTGCCATTACATAAGTGATATTTAATATCACAGTTCAATTTCAGACTTACTGTCTGAAATGCGAATATTGGATTATAAGTTTTTATAATCCACCCTGAGAACAGATTCTGATATAATTATCGAATCTAACATGAGATCTTATAATCAGGGTATTTTTTAGATCAGTGTTATACTACATGTTTGCACGATTAGTTTAGTTTTAATTATAGTTATTGACTCTAAATCACTCATAATATATTCATATGTAGTAAGAACTTGTTGGACGGCGATTGGATCGATTTGAGTCGAATAGTTACTGTACTACCATTGTTAATTTAGCTTCAACGTGGAAACCGGTCGAAATGAACTCGAAACTTGTATCGCATACCGCCACGAGCGCTCAAGAAGTTGATATGGACGAGACACTCAGCAGCACGAGCTCGCAGAATGACAGTGGAAGCGTGCAGGTCGTAGGCTCAAGAGTTCAGACCTCATGCGCACTGGAGGCTGGCGCTGACACGACTGATCGTAGCACCAATATGCTTGAGGAGAATGTCCACATGAACCAGGCGAAGATCGATGCGAGCACACAAGGCACTGCCATGAGTGTTCAAAGTAGCAGCATGAGCGTGCAAGACGTTGTCATGGATGTGTCTGACGTGCTTGGTTATCTCGATCATGAAGTTGTCTATGTGCGAGAAAACACGATTGGTCGAAAATCCAAGGATGTGTACATGTGTGGCATTACACGCTTCGTGGTTTGGTTGTACGAACACCAGGCTAGTCTACTTACGGAATATTTGTGCAGTCAACTAAATGCTTTATCAAACGCATCAACAACAAAACGTGTCAAGCAAGCAATCGTACGCAACTTCGTGAGCCAGACCCACCGTACCGCCGCTCGATCTGGATCTGCTCAGTCTCCATGATTTTGAGCGCTTTTTAATGTTGTTGAGCAAGTCTAACGGCGAGAAGACCAGCAAATATCTCTACGGTTCACTACGCTCCAGTTTATTTCACCAATTTAGGCGATATGACGTGTCGATGCAAATCGAGTTTTCGTCGGAGCTCACTATCATTTTCAAAGGCCTAAAACGTACTGTTGCACATCGAACCCAGGTCAGTGGCACCAAAATTACCGAAGGTAAGGAGCCATTTGATTTCTCGTTGTATCAGAAGCTTCTGCAAAACAATGAGCGTGCAATGCGAGAAGGAGTATGTATTTGCACATGCGTTTCTCGTTATGTCCAATTTAATGTGTCGAGCCGGTAAATGCTGTCTCGATTCGGCTCGCATCTGAAATGGTACCAAGATGCAATATCAGTTCGATTTGGACATATGAAGAATGACCAAGAAGGAGAGCGTCAGCGTGACCCCCGTCACATCTACGCAAATCCACTGGCTCCCGAAATCTGCCCTGTGCTTTCTCTAGCTGTGCATTTTTCGATATTTGGATTTGATTCAAGCTGTCGTATGTTCCCGGGTGGAAATCAATAGGATCGGTACTCAAAGGTTCCCAAACGCGCGATGAGATTGTCGCCTACCAAAGAGATAATAGAGAGCAATGGGTTCACACCGACAGACTTTGGATATCATTCGGCACGAAAGGGGTCCGCAACATTTGTATCTAGCTGTTCTACAGCTGGTCCGTCAGCATCATCGATCTGTTTGAGAGCTGGGTGGAGCCTTCCTGGCGTACAGGATACGTATGTCCGTTATGAGGCCGCGGATGACCGAGTTGTCGGGCGATTTGTTGCCGGATTGCCGTTCGAAACATCACAATTTGCAATATTACCGCCGTTTTTTTCAGATACCGGTGCTGATGAGGACCAAGGGTGCTCACTTTGTTTTCCATTTGCTCCTGCACATATGAAATCGATGTGTTGTTACATGCTTGCATCGTTATGTTATCATTACGATTACCTTGAGTCTTCACTTCCAAAAACCATTTGCTCTTCAGTTCACCCCTGTTTCGAGAAGTCAACATTTCAATGACATTAAGGGATAGAGTAGCTTGCCGATGTGCACTGAGAGGCGATTCACTAAGACCCACAGGTGTACTACCTCATATTGGCGTTTTGGTATATATGGATGCCATGACTGATCGATTTGAAAATGTCGTCAACTCTATCGAGAAAATTGTTCCTGCTGTATCACGCAGGTTTCGCTCAGTAGCGAGCTCTTTGAACGGCACCCGAAGCTTTATTTCCAATGAATCTATTAACCATGCTGCTGCTAATGCAATTGGCCGTAGTGGGCTGAATGATGTGGTCGAAATGCTACGCCAGCATGTAAATTCTAGCGCTAGTACAGTTGATACAGCTCACCAATCAAGAGTTAGCAATAGCATTCTGCCTACAGCGCTAATCGATCAAAGTGGGCAGCAAAACGCAGTGGGAAAACTTTCGACACAATGGTGGAACCATCAATTGCCAGCCAATTTTTCTTTTCCGAAAGTCGCAGTCGCTCAAGCATGGGAGTTGTGGTTATTTGGGTCAGTTCGACATCATTGTCTGACTTCCGGTATGTGATGAAGGCAATAGAGGAAGCAGTTCGAGAAGATGGAACCATGAACAGCATACATACACTCGATCAAGCCCGAAAGCGTCTTATTAATGCTATCGGACGTCTTAAAATCTGCGATCGGACAGCCAAAAACTACACACTCCGGAGAGAGCAGCTGCAGTGGTCTACTGTTGTGAATCTGTTGCGAAAAAGTAGAAAAGACTCACGTTTGAGTCGATTCTCAGAGTGTTAACATGATAGAGCAACTAATAGTGAACGTCATTTTCCGGATTGAATGCCCAAACAAATTAGGCCACTTAATACATGAAGTCCACCAATTAGACCGAGAACTGGGCCAAAATGTTTTGTTTCGTCTGTTCTTCCATCACCCAAGATTGTATGGTATGTTCAAGTCAACCTTTCAAAATTCTCAAGTCGACGCTTCTTTTGGAAAAACCATACATTTTTCAGTTGTTTTCGATTGTCTAGATATTAATTTTAAAGCATATAAACAAGCGGTCATTTTAGCGCATATACTAGCTTGATTCCCATAAAGTGATAAGAGACGTCGCTGTTTTGTGAGCCTTGTTTAATACTATATCATCTGGATTCATCCGCTGTTCAACGTGAAGAGCAAGACAAGCGAAGACATCTAAATAATGAACCAAGGATATTTAATTGTCTCTTCAATTGTACGCTTAATTTGATTTCGCTTACGGCTTGTAATGCCGCCGTCTTTGTTAAAGTTTTTTCGAGCAGCCGTAATGTTTTTCCTCCAACACCTTAAAGATACATTTTTTCGCATAATTGTTTTAGGTTATACGACCGATAAGACACCAATTGACGGGAACTAATCAATAATGATATTCAGCCTGGTGGACTTAAGTCCCACTTCGAGTCCTCCACTTGGAGAATCGGCCAAATCTTACAACGCTGTATTCAAGATGAAGAGTGCACTTCACAGTAGACTACTTCAAAGTATATTTTTTTCTATTGATTCTGTATAACTTACTCAATTCAAAATCAAGGGTCCTTTATTAAGCTTTCCACTGTATACTTGTATTGGATATCGTCCAACAAATTCGTTGACTATTCTCTTGTGTTCCTATCCTGTTCCGGATATATTGTATCCAGTTTCGAAATTGTTGGACTTGATCCAACATAAATCATATAATTTCTCTACAAGGTCCAACAAATTCAGGAGAATCTCAATTAAACTTACCTTCTTCTAGACACGTGGCTTAGTTATATATTTATATATAAAACTAAGGGATTATTTGATTAATTAAATAGCCCATTCAAAGTTTATCTTAATTAAACTATAAGGAACCAAATTACATTTGGGTCTGACCAATTGCACGCTTCCTCACTTGCAATTAAACAGTGTGTGCCTGTAACAGCTAGCCTGTTACATAATCGATTCAAATATGCAAATAAATATTACCGGACTTAATTTCAGTACGCACATATTCATATCTTCCGCGTCATTCCGACCAGTTATGTCGGAATCGGTCGGAACGACCGGCTATGTCATTCTGCTGCTTTTTAATTGGTCATTAAAGTGCGGGTTCATTGGTGTTTTTCCCGCTGATTGGCTCGTAGTGCCAATAATTAAATTAAATGTGGTCGGAATTTTGATGTTTTGGGCGATATCGCAGTACAGTATCAGTATCGTTGTATACAGGTGGTACTACCGGTACCAATACTGCACACTTGCCGGTGGTTGCCAAAATTCTTGTGTAGCGGGAGATGTTATTCGGACCGCCCTACAGGATTTTCGGACCCCCCTGTACCGTAAGACAGGTACGATGTACCTCAATGAATAAAGCCACGACATTCTGACAAGCTCGTACCTAGGATAAGGCTCACGGTGCGATGACATTTATTAATACTATTACCGTACCTAAATAATTCAAAGTACTTGTAAAAGGATCTATGAAGAAGTTGCAGACAGTCAACCGCGCCATCCCGCTCCGCCCTCCGTACAGCCAATATCAAAGGTATGTGTATCTCCTATTCTGTTTTCTTCTTTTTATTATATTGTGATTGGGAATGATGCGTATTTTTCTTAGTGGTGCGACTGTATTAGTTTTGTACTTTTGATAGAGTTGTCAGCCACACAAACCCCGACCACCACAATAATGGAAACAAACAACAAAGCACGAATTACTACATCAAGCCATACTCGTTTTGCATGTACTCCCTCAAGATGAAGCCGAGATCCACAATGTGATGCGCGTGAACGCCCCAGTGCCGATTGGTTTACACAGGAGATTCCTGCGTCTGCGCAATCGCCCATGATACGCGCATTCAAGCAATCGCACTACGATCTGCAAACCGTCACCGATCGCGCTGACGTCGACACCGTCACGTATCTCTTACCGTTCGATAAGGTCATTGAGTCGGAGCGTATGAGCGGTTTTATATCGGGCGCTGCCATTTCTGCAATTAGCAAATTTCTCTTGTTCGAGCTCATTACTACCGGTAGTGCGCTGTTGTCGAATCGCGGTTCGGTGATTGTAATTCACTTTTACGTCTCCAATCATTTGTGTTTGTATTTACTTATTACGGTCTAAATTTGCGATATTGCCCTTAATTGTGTCCCAATTAAGGTTTAGGGCTAAAATGCGTGACAATGACGAAACCCGACCTTCTCTACTTGACCCGGGTCCTACGAGTGACCCGGACAACCCAGGGGAGACGGAAGACCAAACTCCCACGAATGGAGAAACAGGGGGTGGAGATGAGTTTGTTCCAGAAACCCCGGACTCGATCGAGGCAGAGAGAACGAGTCCAGGGAAGGAAGATGATGTGGAACAAAGAGTAGTACCAGACGAACCGGTACTGGATTCGGTAAATACTATCGAATCCAACAAAAACACTGACATATCAGAAAATAAACCAGTATCTCAGGAGAACTTAAAGGAGGATAATAGTATCAAAACGACGACTGTACCTCAGAATCAGGGTAAAAAGGAAAATAAATCCAGTGAAGAGCGGCTGAGCATCATTAGCTCACTCGACTCACGAGAGCCAAGTCAACTGGCATTAGCCCTGAAGACGGCACTATGCCAAGTGAGAACGAGGACACCGAGAGTAAAAGCTTGGCTGGATTTGACACAGGAGTTATTTACGTCAATTTATGTGAAGGTCCGAGGACCGACTTCACGTTTATCGGACGTAGCAAAACGGTTCCCGCAACTAAAATCAGCGGAAGTGGAAAGAGTACTGTACCTTTTCGAAATAATGGTAATTGACGAACAGAAAGATTGGGAGCTATGGCGTCAACGTGTGATAAGTTCGGCGGTGATCGCGCAGAAAACGACGCAATCTTTCGAAAGCATACTATGGGAGGCTATAGGACAGGTAAAAGTACTTAAAGAACACAGGCTACCACCAACCCTTCAAGGATGGGCGAATAAGGTGACAGGGAAAACAACCACTATGGAGCAGGACGCGAAACATGCGAGCAAAACCTTTCTGTTTAAGACATCGCTTTACACCCCGGATGAGATCACTCAGCTGAGAGCTGTATGCGAGAAAGAATATGGAAAATATGCGCCAATGCAAGTACGGGAAGGCAGTGTAGAGGAATGGAGAATTGTCCAAGGACTTGTTGAAGAAACAATCATTGCAAAGAAATTACCTCAGTTTTTAAAGCGTATAACGAAAACAGAGGAACAAGTAATGCTGGTACATACTATCAGGGCACGGGTGGAAGGGTGTTTAGTTCTCGATTTGAGAGGTGAGAACATCATTAAGGAAGCTTTCCTGAGCACAAAAAGCATTCAAGAAAGCATCGCAACAGCAGCGACGACGAGAGGGACAGGAGGCCCGGAGCTGTGGCGAATGATAGCGCAGCTCAAAAGTATAAGTTACGACAGAAGCAAGCATGCTTTATAATTTCACTTTTTCACGCGGGACATGGCCCGGAAATTTGCTGGAATAACTGTTCCGTTCCATCGTTACGACCATGTTCTTAAGAATTTACACCATCAAGCGCCAGAAAAGAGTGGTTCGGCGTGGGAAAGGCAAAGGGACGGTAATGGAGAAAGTTTCGAGCACAAAGGATTCTATTCATGTGTGCTAAAGAATGTGACGCGATCAGTTGATCTATTGAAGCTCTCCAATTTTCTAAAAAAAGTTCTCGGAATGGAATTTCAACTGGACGATTTGGACAAAGTGGACCCTTCTCTGATACTTCAACATCATGGGAATAATTGTGGAATCGGATGCATGCCCGACGCATTGTTGATATCAAGCGTATCTATTGTGACATACGATGATAATAATCGAACACCCAAGTATGCGGGGTAAGAAACAATGTTTGCGGTGTGACGAGCTAGGACATCCAATGCGGAAATGCGGGACTGCTCTTTCCGACCTACTGAAGAAGAACTGTATTCACGTAAAGTTAGAGGAGTTGAAATCTTATGAGGCGCCCACACAAACTTTCAGGAGTATGGAAGAATTAAGAGCGCAAGTAGATGCTGTCAGGGAGCGACAGTTGGCCGAACAAGGAAAGGTATCTCAGGAAGAGAAATCAGAAACGACAAACGATGACAATTCAGGTGAACCAACAGTGACTTGCGTCACTCCGTGTAAAACCACGGAACCATGTGAAATTTCGAAAGGAGACAAGCAGCCTGCAGTCCATCAACAAGAGATGCATCAACGGAAACAGTTACCAGACTGGATAACGGTAACCAAGAAGAAACACAGACCTCAAAGCCGGCCACAATCAGCAGATGATGAGGAGGAAAAGGCGCCAATCCCTCAGGTAGCCTCAAGTCTACAACGTGACATACAACAATCACGTGAAAAGAAAGTTCACCCAATAAGCAACAAGTCATTGATTGAGCAAGGCAAAGATAGACAAGATAGCAACCCACCGAAATCGAAAAAGCGCAAATCCAAGTTGGAAAAAAGGAAGGCTAAAGAAGAATATGAAGTGATTCTTCAGAAAAAGGCGTGTGCATTTCTAATGTTGGAAGGAAGGGCGAAGAACGTGATAACGGAAGTGATTGATGAATACGAAAAAGTTGACGGGCCTATATCACGACTGGAACCATTGGATTGGGAGGAGGATTTTCCGCAAGATTTACAGTCGGTATCAAAGTTATTTGAAGCCTTGGGCATGCGGAAAGTCATGACCCCTCCTACGGGTAATTGTCAACTTTATGCAGTTTGTCAATCCTTAACGGGATCGGAAAAAATAATCGAGAATGATGGAGCATTGGAAAAACTGACTAAAGCCTTAAAGGAAGGCTGTCTGGCAAGAGCATTGATGGACTTCGAGGACAAATTCTCACATGAGGCAAGGAAATCGACCCTCAAGGAACTAGGTCGAACCAAATCGGTTTTGTCAGCCACAGAATCGCGGAAACAATTTCAACAGTATTTATAGGAATTTGCAGAAAGCAGTTCAAAAATCAACGACAATATTCCTCGTCAATCTTGGGGGAGCAACGACACGCTGATGTCGATAAGTACGATGTTACAACGAGATATTTACGTGCTCAGCCACCCGCCAAGTGCAAGCGTTCCAGGTTTCAATTTGTTTACGCCAGAAACGCGGACAAAACGGGGGAAAACGTATCAAATAAGTGGAGAATACCCAATCACGATTAGTGTTTTCTATGAACGGATGAAAAAATTTCTGAAAGAAGTAACGGAACAAGATTATCAGGGCAAACGACCGATCATACTCGAATACAGTGGTCAACATTACGCCGCCATATTAAGTGGTGAAAGACAGTGGCCATCGGAAGATGTTGATATGAATAAAAGTAGTGATGAAGAAAATTACGATGATGATAAGGTGCAAGAAGGAGCACCGGAGTCGGATAGTCGCGAGATATCGCAGGAGATAGTGGAAAGTGATGAAGGCATGGTAACTAACTATGGAAGTTGTTCACCGTGGGACCCAGATGAGTGTGATGGTAACATTGAGGACATTCTCCACCGGCTAAATGGGCCGACCATTCACCATGCCTTAAATGTGAAATTGCTGATATTATCAGAACTAAGGATTCGAGGATGCGCGAATTGCTCCATTTCCTATCAGATACTGTCAGTAAATTGTCACTTCCGGAACAAGAAAGCTTACTCGAGGCTAACTTGGAGGACCCAGCAACGGCAACGTATTTCCTTCAAAAATATCAGATTTTGAAACCAATTCTGGAACAATGGTATCACAAAGTTTGGGCGGATACTCAACCGGAACAAGAAATATTACTAATATCTGATGGATCAACATCACATTCGGACTATAAACCATCCGATACAGGAGAAAATTCACAGGACACATCGGAACCGGGAGGAAGTAATAGCCCCCATTCAAAACGGCTGTGTCGGCGAGACCATAATGATGAAAACACTGAATCAATGGAGATAGTACCAGTAGAGCGTGAACTTATGGATGAATTCATGAAATGTGAGAAGGAGACTTTATCGAACCCACTCTCGCTAGAAAACTTCAACATCACATGGCATAACTTAATCCTTCAATGGGAAGAACAAACGGGCGTGCCATTTCTGTTGATCAGCTCCACTAAAACGTTGTGGGTTAAGGCGGCCCAAAGAGAAGGCAATCGGTTATTACACTTATTGAAGGATGTTCCTGGGACTCATTATAGAGCAAATCGCAAAACCAGCACTAGTCAAAGTATTACTTTTGATGAAAAGCAGCACCTGTCGCAAAACAAGCACCAACAAAAAGACGAATAGTGTGGTCCACTATATTTTGAATATATTATTAATTCTACGATAAAATATGGGATCGGTTATTCAGCCCCCACCTTTTTGTTAACCAGCCCCCACCCCAGAATTTTTGATTGGTCAGCCTCCAACCCAAATAATTTGATTGGTCAGCCTCCACCCCCAAATTTTTGATTGGTCAATCTCCATCGCAAATACTTTAGCCACCACCCCAAATAATTCTTCATCTTCGAGGATTTGACGGTGTTCAATTGCAAAAAATAAAGAACATGGCGAACATACTGCCATAGGTATCCTGCTTAGTGCAAGCAAAATGCGCTGATAACTGTACTTGGCCCACGTGAACCCCATGTGGCAGGTCTATACGAAAAGGCCTATATCAGTCTTGTACGTTGAAGAATTCGTTGCATGTATTGTTTTGTCTAACTTGTTGATGAATTTACTATAAGTCCCGATGTTGTACTGCTTTACAGGAAACGTAGCGGAGCTAACAAATTACGTCGCATGCGAAGATCCTGTGCAAGTGCGGACACGTGGAGCAGATATAGAAGCAGTAGTTTTAGAAAAAGGCAGAAGCAGTAGATTTACAACTCCAAAATTTATAGAGACCGTGACGTGATAAGATATTTTCTCATTAGTTCGATTGGATATGTGACATCCTGACCAATAGAATTTTTGGGGTGGGTTGGAGGCTAATATTGGGGGGTGGGGGCTGGTTAACAAAAAGGTGGGGGCTGAATAACCGATCCCTAAAATATACACTAGTATTTCCTTTGTCTACTCTCGTCGATGGCGTCGCCGCGTCCCCTTCGTTCGCATTCCTATGCCAACCTAGACGACGTGACCTTCACGCATCTCAATTGGCACCTCACGCTCAACTTCTCGGCACAGGATCTCAGGGGATACGCCGAGTACACGTTCCATCACGCGGCCACGTCGTCCAAAGCTTCGGTTGTTGGATTGGATACGCATCATATCACGATTACGAAAGCGTATGCGGACGACCACGAGACGACCTTCACTCTCTCTGAGCCTGCTGACCCGGATTTTGGTCGTGCGCTGACATCATTCGTATCGCAGCCATCATCTTCTAATATTTCCGTTTCAGCTTCCAATAAATCTTCGTCATGCCAAGCAATCCATGCGCGGACAATTGTCCCGTGTCCCGACAGCTTGCCTAGACCCAGATGACCAGCGAGCGATGAAGCCTCTGAAGACACACCCTCCTGCAGACAGCCGTCACCGCAGATAACATACGTATAATGATCAACAATTTTCAGGTCCTCATTGTTAAATTCGGCAGCCAAGTGTTTCTCGGCGATGGCAAGACCCACAGCGTTCGAGATACCCTGACCCAGCGGACCCGTGGATACTTCTACACCGGGCGTGCAGAAGTTTTCTGGGTGGCCAGGGGCCTTGGATCCCCACTGTCGAAACGTTTTAAGCTCCCCAATCGGCAAATCATAGTCCGTCAGATGAAGCATGCTGTACTGAAGAGCACAAGCGTGGCCATTCGACAGGACAAAGCGATCACGGTTGCTCCATTTCGGATTCTTGGTATCATCTTGCCGAAGAGTACGTGAGCCATGGGAACGCAGGTCATAGTAACTTACCATCTACATGCGTAAATAGTTTTGAAATCTACCGCCATTTGGCGATTAGCGACAGCGTGTAAACTCACCTATTCAGCGACTGTGACAGTCCCCGACTGGTGTACGTCTTTAATGAGTGCAATCTCGCTCGTGGACAAAGGGAAACAAAGGAAATACTAGTGTATATTTTATCGTAACTATTAAGCTTAGAATTAATAATTCCCCTGCCAGACTAATTATGTTCAAAATATAGTGGACCACACTATTCGTCTTTTTGTTGGTGCTTGTTTTGCGACAGGTGCTGCTTTTCAAAAGTAATACTTTGACTAGTGCTGGTTTTGCGATTTGCTCCTCATTATATCCTAGATAGTGTTCACTCGAGTGTATTGGTTGAATTAACGAAAAAATGGAGAGAGCAATGCTGGCTGGAGGTGGTAGAGGCGGGCAAAAGGGAAGGTCTTCTGGATATACCAGGGCAATGGTTTACGGAATGGGAAAACCGCTATAACGTTATGAAATCTCAAAGTCAAAAAATGGCGATAATTAACAGCTCCCAAGAATGGGTGCGGTTACGCAAAATCCAGTATGGTGGGAATACAATATTAACACTGCTCGCACCGAGACAAGTACTCCTTCTGGCGACTATGTTGTTAAGCGGGCATATATTTGCGGAGCAGTTAGCGGCGATGCTCGGAAACAATTACAATCCCACTGACACCATTTTATGCCTACTTCAGCGGCATATACAAGTAATGTCTGAAAACCCTGATTACGCAGCAAAGTTCACGGCGTTGGAAAAAAGAGAACAGACAGCATGGAAAGACTTGTATGAGTACATGAACTCAGAAGAAGCAATCCAGGCAACCGTCAAGGAAAATATAGCCACAGAGAAATACGGTCTGCAGGACCCCAGTTGTTACTAAGGGCTCCGCAATCAATCATTCCTCTACCCATGAATATTTTGCCATGAACAACAGTGATATTTTTACGAAACATCGTCTTCTGAAAGACATGGAGTATACACCGTCAAAACAAGTAAGTAAGGATGACCCAAAGAATTTGACATCAATAATATTATCCCAAAATGTTAGGGGTTTTACGAAAAAAGATATCTCAAATTGGCTATATTCCTGGAAGAAAGGTGGATCGGAGTATCAAGATTATATTTCTTTATATTTCTCCAAGAAACACACATAGTAACCAACTCGGACCGTGATGAAGTAGCGACACAATGGGCTATGTTATGGGGACAGACTCATCAATCCCAAAAGTTGTCTTATTGGAGTGTACACCCTTCCAAGCAAGGAGGAGTGGCGATATTGATTGTGCCAGATCTCGTGGATCAAATTCACCCATGTTATGAATTTGGGTGGACGAACCGTGTAATAGCAGTCCAATGGAATGACTGCACTTTGATAAATCTGTACGGGCCGTCTGGGGATGCAGCTGGAAGGGAAACATTTTTCAGTGACATCAACAAAATGTTCCTCAGAAAACCCTCGAACTGCATTATAGGAGGTGGTTTTAATTGCGTGGACACCCCAATCTTAGATCGATTAGGGGGAAATAGATCGCATCGACCTGAGAGTCGAGCGCTCGCGAGACTGGTCGCGTCCTGGCATTTGTGGGACGCGCGCCTTCTTATGACACCTGTGCTAGAAGAATTACAGCTTGACCCAACAGATCACTTTACGTACGGGCGGGGTAATCAAGCGAGCCGTATCGACCGCTTTTATGTATCGGATCAATGGAAACCTTGGGTGGTATGGGTAGCTGTGGAAGCTCCCTCAGTTTATTCCGACCATAATCAATTGTATCTGTGCCTAAAAGACCCAAGTGTGTCAAGATTACAATTGGCAAACAGACGAATGCCTTACCCTTTTCCGGGATCTCGTGATGACAAAACTCGAGATATGTTAGCGGAGCGGTTAAAGCAAACCCTGACAACTCAAATCTCAACATTAACGTGGGATAATTCCATTGATGAGTGTCGTAACATAATCTACAATATCAGACGGAATGGCGAGACGAAGACGAAAGCGGGTTAGACATCTACAGCGAACGGCTCGAGATAACGCGACTCTACGCAAACATATTGTTCAGGCTTTAGCAGATGACATGAGTAAAGAAAGATCCTTCCGCAAGGGACTGCGTCTACATAGATCTGCAGCAGATGTTCGGTGGTTATTCAAACGGACATCCATATGGGAACGGGATCAGACAGTGACCAGAATAAAAGCAACGTCAGGTCCGGCATTTGAGGTTTCAATTTCCATTCCCGATCGATTTGCAGCCACTTGGAAACGAATTCTAAGCGGTACTCATCGAGTTGTCAAACCCTCCACATTGATGAATGACATCTGTCAATTCATGAATGTGCCACGGGGTAGAATGGTAACTGATACACAAAACATGATGCTAATGATATTATCGAGGAAGATGTCGCATGGGCGATCAGAGGTATAGCCCGTAGAAAAGCATCTGGACACGACGGATTGAGTAATGATTTCTACAAGGACTTCTCGGATATTCTCATCGGACCATTAACAAAAATCTTTAATGAGATTCTAGCTGGAGCTACCCCACCTATTTATACCGTTAAGAAAAAAAGGCGACTCCAGTGACGCTCTTGACTATCGGTAAATCTCGTTACTAACTACGGGATACAAATTATTTGCTAAAATCATGGCCCGTCGACTTCAATCTTTTCTTGGACAACTCATTGGAGAAACCCAACAAGGGTTCGTAGCTGGGCGAAGAATGGATAAGGCGGTAGTCATGATGCAGGCGACCTTTGACACGTATAAAGATATGAGGAGAGAATCAGCGGCCCATAGTGCAGGGATCATGTTCCTAGACTTTAGCAAAGCCTATGATACGGTGGACCGGGATTACCTATTTACCGTACTCAGTTTATTCGGATTCTCGGATGGTTTCATTGATTTATTGAACAGACTTCATGCTGGGACAACAGCAGAATTCATGGTAAATAATAGCTTTTCGACGCCCTTAGAAGTGAGATCAGGCATCCGTCAGGGATGTCCGTTAGCTCCCCTGCTATTTATCATAGCAGCGGAGCCACTGGCTTTGGCGTTATTACAGGAACAACAGTTAACCGGGGTAAGCTCCCTAAAATGTGATAGCTCGGTACAACACCGTTTCTCAGCATTTGTGGATGACTCGACGATTTTTGTTCAACGTGCGGAGCAAGCTCCAGTAGCTTTAGCAATTGTGCGGAGATTCGGGGACCTATCAGGATTACATATCCAGCCAGCCAAAAGTCATTTTCTCTTCCTAAATTCAGAAGTTGTACCAAAAAAATGGTACACCTTACCGGTAATACCGGAAGGAGAAACCATTCGATATTTAGGTTATCACTTTGGATGGGCGAATCTACGCAGCATAAATTGGGCACTCAGAATTCAAGTCATCAAAAGACGTTTGGCGACAGCAACAGAATGTGGTACGGCATTTATGGAGAGAGTGCAATTATTTAATGTTATTGCGATCCCGTCTATGCTATTTACAGCGCGAATGTTTGATCCGTCTGGGGAAGTATTACAAGAATTGGTTCACATCCAGAAGGCATTTATATGGAGAAACAGCACCATAGCCGACAAGGAACGGCACAAGATATCACCGACATTACTCTTTACACCGCACGCGGCGGGAGGAGTAGGCTTAATATCGATACCGGTTGCTTTACAGGTCCAAAGATTAGAATTGACTTACCAATGGTTGATCGCTGCGAGAGACACCTACCAACGCGCATGGTTAGACCTACATGGGATAGGCTCTGATTGTTCATCAGGACCATGGATTTCACCTACAACAGGTTATAAACTCTGTCAAGCAGGGAAGCCGGTACGCGAAACCACAACTAGGTCTATTGGAAGAACTATAATGGAATGGCTAGGACCGGACTCGGACCAGAAGGAAAAATTGCAGCGATATACTCAAACGAGTTTACCGAAGGTCATACATGACATGGAAAATGGTCTTGCAGTGAAAAGTCATGGATTATGCCACTCAGATGTTATCACTGTAACTATCGATATTGATGAGTATCCTTATCATGACTTGCTCCCAGGCTCCATGCTGCCTTTCTGGGGACCATATCAGTGGAGCTCTAACCCGTGGATACAAGAAGTGCAAGCGGATGTACTAGTGCCACGGAAATATGAGCGCATTCCAAGAATGGCTATCAGAGATTTAGGTATTACCAGACTAACGAAAACAATGTTTACGTGGCAGGTTACTGGAATCAGTGAAAAATCCCATTCGTACGCCAAAATAGGACGATGGCTTTGTGCTATAATTCTAGCTTCACCGAGAGTGGAAATCGGTCAAATGCTTGGAGTCAGACCACCAATCCAACTGGATCGAGGACCGGCCTGCCTACAATTGTTCGAGTGGTCACTTGTGTCTCCCGGGAAAGTCAGAGGAGTAGCACCGAACAGTAACGATTCATGCATACTCACACAACAAGCGGATGGCATAATATGGAGAATGATCTCGAGTACACTACAGGACATGGATGACATACCCTCACCTCAGGATGATTATGTTATATTGAAACCCCATCCGGATTTGCATCTGATAGGATGGTCAGTTGAAGATTCGACGCCGATACGAAAAATATGGTATCAATTAAGACGAGGTTTCCGGAAACTGTATTTTCATGGGATAGCACCCCAATTATCAAAGGTGCTATTGAAGTGGAAGACCAAATGCACGACCAGTTCCTGGTGGACTGGCTTACAAGATGTGGAGTTGAATAAGGTATGGGAACATGATAATATGCTGACAAATGATCAGGTTTGGGTGCACTTTAGGGCGGTAACTATGCAGTTAAATACCTTTCATATTCGGACAACCTCGGATCGCAGCTGCGAACTAGATCGAACCTGCACATCCACAAGGACGGATATCAGTCACATCCTCTGGGAATGTAAACGAGCGAAAGCTTTCTGGCGTCGGTTGATCCAGCAGTGGTGAGGAGTCATTCTAACCGATAGGGATTTATCTTTATTTGAAACAGCGGTGGTGTCCCGAAAGGCGCCCCCAATTGGATCAAGAATAAAGGAGGCAATGATGCATCAGCATGGGTGGTATGATGAAACCTACACAGCGGTATTTCAGAGATTATGGAATGGCCTGTGCGGAATTGGCGTTGCGTGGCTATGGCAGCTTCGGAACCAAACGATCTTTCAAGGCATACTGAGAGATGCGTTTGACCATCTCGAGACTATATGGAACAACTGCAAAATCCAAGTTGCAGCAGTGGCAGAATATGAAGCACGATCATACTCAACTCGGGAAGACGGTATTAGACTACGTATAAGTTCACAGTGCGTCTTCGAATATCTTCCAGCACCAGATACCCATTTCCCAAGTGTCGACCAAGATCAAGTGTCTGTGATACGTGACAGTACCACACCCAATAAGTCTGAGCCTAGATTACATTCTAGAATGCATATGTTTATAGTAGCTAATAGTTAAGACTAATTAGAACTACATTTTACTACTACTATTTTTAGGCTAACTATATATTTTAGTCCTAAATAAATATACAGCATCTGTGCCAGACTAATTTTGAACCTGAGTTTTGAGCTGTGCTACCTTACACAGACCTGAGAACCACAGCTAATGAACACAGGGATGCTCGGAAATAGTCTGTGCCAGACTAGTTTATAAGTTGGAAATTAAACTAAGTGTCCATGCCCCCCGTACCTTGTACCATAAAGTGAGTACAGTGTACCATAAAGTGCAAAGACCTGCTTTCGGCACCGGTACAATAGGTACTGTACCAAAATGTTACGTGTAAGGTAGTCCATGTTAGTTATCAACTATTGGCTACTATAAATGACCTAATCCATGAGCTAAGTGTTGCCTCAGGATCTTCATAGAGTCGCGGCTGAGCGGTCTCCAAGTATCTTCTCGCTAGTGAAAGCGGTGCTGGTTGGGTGTTACTAATGCACTGGATACATAATAGCAGACGTCTTCCGGCTTCTCTTGTTGTTGTTTGCTGTAGCTCCAATGGAGAAACTATACGTAATTGGGCCCTACACTGGGCCCTAATGAAATTGATGGTTTCTCTCGACGGACATCGAAATTTTCGAAAAAGATCGGTCCGTTTCGTAGTTGCCATAACCTAGCTGCGATAAAGCTACAATAACCCCACCGTAAGCATTGAAATTTTGTCTGACAGGAAGTGGCGTTGACGCCGTAATTCTCCGTCATCATCACTTGCATCGTATCGCTATATTCAGGCGGGAGCCTGTTCGCGATATTTCTTGTATAGAAGTGAAGTGTCCTTGCATAAGCTGTTACTCCATCCCATTGGCTAAAACACTTGAACCATAAGAATCGTACACTTTCCTCCCAGCTAGATATCTCTTCTGGAATGCGTACTGCTGTATTTCCATAATGCATGTTCTTGAAATGCCTCCGTATAACGAAGTTTGTTTCCAACATGCTGTAGCTCGAAATGAGTCATCATAAATTCCACGTAAAAGAAATTGTATCATGACTACTGTAGTCACTGGTGACTTTTCCGTAGTTGGTACTTTCGCCGCCCATCCTGTCAATGGTGGCGATTCTTGACCGTTTTTGTGGAAAGCTTCTTGTTCTAACATCCGCCGAAGTATCCTTTCAAAGGACTTGTTTGACGTCTGGACGCTAAGTACTGCTCTTACTATTCTTTGTGCCCCTTCTTTTGTCTTTTTGCCCACGATGTGCTCCAAAAAGTCGAAAGGACAGTCATATTCTTCTTTGAAATGTGGAAATCGTTGTACGTTGGGCGACAGTCTTGACGCTGGCCGTTTAGCTTTACCATAGATTTCCTCAATCCGTTGCTGCGTAGCGGCTAGCCATGCTTGCATCCACAGTGAAGGCTGGGAGGCCTGGTTACTACCATTTCGCCAAGCCTCAGCTGTGCCCACCACTGAATTGATACTACTGTCTGTTGTATTCGACAATAGTACCGTTACTGAAAAGATTCTGATTTCTGAGTTATCCAACAGTTGACCTGTTGGACTCAACATCTCAGAACTAGGTATAAAATGACCGGCTCTTTCAGAATGTTTCCGAAGAAAAAGAGGTTCTAAGGCGTCGGTCGTTCCTGGTGGTGGCTCCGGTTCATCCGCAGCCTCTTCCGGAGTCGTAGGTGCAGCTACTTCATCACTCCTCGGTGAGTGAAGTAACTGTGCATCCCTTGGTTCCTGGACTTTCGACCAGCTAGCCCGTGATGGGGGGCCTGGCCCCGTGCACAGGCCGTTCATCCGTAGGCTTCCTTCATTTCGTCCGGACCCTCCCCATCCTTGTTGGGTGAGGGCTTGACGGCAAATTGAGAACTACTGTACCAAAATTTGCTGAGACTGATACCATAGTTTCCAACCGAGACCTGAAATTACCACTTCGGTAGGGTTTACTACCGAAATTAACATGACAGGTATTGGTATACCAAAATTAGTATCAAAATTGGATTTGGTCGGTATCACATACCGGTACTTGCACCAAAATTGGACTGAATACCGGTAAATAGTACCGGTAGTTTGTACCGGGCTTGACTTATATAATTAATACCCGATAATTGCATAGGCCTTTTCTCCATGGTAGTGGTCACAAGAAGAGGTTTGCATGCCTCCATGGAGAAAGAGAAATGTTGCCGTTGCTATACGACGGATGTAATGGGGTACCATTACATAAGTGATATTTGAATAGAAATATCACAGTTCAATTTCAGTCCGTAATACATGAAAATTGTGACATATTGGATTATAAGTTTGTCATCAATCCACCTTTGAGAACAGATTCTGATATAATTGAATCTGACAAGTTCATTCTAATGATAAAATATCATTAAGAATCGTTTTTACTACATGTTACTATGATTAGTCTAGGTCTAATTATACTAGTTAGCTCTTAACCACTCATAAATATATTTACTCTTAAACTTACCTTCTAGCACTCACGTCTTAAGTGTATATATATTGATATATATACTTAATCGATAATTAGTTAATACATTAATTACTTATCTACCTAAAGGAGGACCAAATTACATTTGGTCCTACACAAATTTGCACGCTTCCTCATTGCAAGTTACAGTGTAAGCCGCGTGACAGCAGCCCTGTTACACCTGGTAGCACTTTGTGGTCCGTCCTAACGACCACTTTTGACACGATCCGCTAGTTAACTAGCAGTTCGAAGGTTTAAGAGCCGCTAGCTGTCATGGCAACAGCCAGTGAACGTGAGCGTGAGCGCCAGCTCGCGCACGACCTAGTTATGGAAAACTTCCCTAACTGGCCACCGAGTGCTTTGGTCACATTGGCCGAGATGATTCGGACCATAGGGCCCGAAATCATCACTCTCCTCCGTGGCAAGTCCTCGGAGGATTCCCTAGAAACGGTTAACCGTTTCAAGAGATTGTATGTCGACCCTCAGGTGCGTCATGCTCTGTTGCGCTCTCAGCCGGCGACAGCAACAGCAGCGCCCGCATCTAGTGCGAGCGTTGAAGTAGTAAAGGCGCGGATCCCGCCCTTTACTGGCGAAGGGGGCGAACCTTTTCGTAGGTGGTTCGCAGAGGTAGAGGATGCCCTCACTGCGCAGAAGATTGTGGACCCGCGTTCACAAGCTTATTTCGCCACCACATGCCTAGGCGGTCGCGCCAGTGCATGGGCGATGTGCCGCAGATCCACTGATGGAACTGCGTTCCTGACGTATCAGGATCTAAACGCTGAGCTAAAGCACAACTTTGAAGCTCCAGAAATGGAGCTTAGCTGCCGTGAAGAGTTCATGGAACTCAGGCAGGGCAAGCTGAGTGTAACAGGGCTGCTGTTACGCGGCTTACACTGTAAGTTTGCAGTGAGGAGCGTGCAAATTGTGTAGGACCAAATGTAATTTGGTCCTCCTTAGTTTACCTTAGATAAACTTAGATAGAAAAGTAATTAGTGTATTAATTAACTATCGATTAAGTATATATATTACTATATATACACCTAAGGACGTGAGTGCTAGAAGGTAAGTTTAAGAGTGAATATATTTATGGTTGGTTAAGAGCT